>BQNB010002966.1:75028-104267 GCA_026074375.1 Tanacetum coccineum
AACTTCATGGATACGGCATATAAAATTTTTCTAAACCAATACAGCGTATTCGAATCCAAACATCAATACGGCGTATTCAATTTACTGAATACGACGTATTAGTCTATTTGAACTTTTTCTTTCCTAGCCAATTTATTACAGGAAATGGACGACCTCGATATTAATATGGAGGAATATATTCAGCTTGAAGCTGAAAAAACAGGTAGGCACAGTCAGGACTTTAACTGGAAACTGTGTAACACCCCCATTTTTACATATAGCAGCAGAAGCTAATATGGGGTATTACTTCATAGTACAACAGTCATAATCATAGAAAATGATTCAAAAGAGACGTTTTTGAAAATTTAGTTATCATTCATTTATTCATCAGAGTTTTACAAAAGGAGGTCCCAAAATCTAGAAACATGAAGTTTGAATGATAACAATTTAGCCATCTTCAAGTCCGTGTCACTCCGTGCCTTAAGTTGCTCAATTACGTGAGATAACAAGCTTAAAAGAGTCAACACAAAGGTTGAGTGAAATTCATAGGTTTTATAATAAATAAACAGTAAGATTCCTTGTTATACCCATAAGTGTAATGATTGCATTAAATTATAGAAATCACTATTATTGCATTGTGGTATTATATAATTGCGTCTAAGCTCATGGCACACAAACTAACTTGTGTATATATCAACAATGATATATATAATGATAATGGCCCTCGGTGTAGGCAATTGCCATAAACCTATGAGATTCAAATATAGTGCGTTTGGTTACCTATCCGGCTAACACAAACGGGATTCGTCAATCCTGATAGGCCTATCCACAATATTCGTGTTCACTCGCAAGTGATTAATGGTCCATGATAGTGAGGGTCTTTTGGCATAAAGTGACTTAGACATTAGTTGTAAAAGTATATCAAGATAGCATATAGTTTGAAAAACACTTATATTCATAATTTATAGCATGTATCCCCCTCACGGGTTTATGAAAACATTAAAGAGATTTAAAAGTGAGGTTATGAACTCACCTTAACAGTACAGTGAAATATGATTGATGGTAAAAGTATATGAAATGAAAGTAACGGCTTCGTCACACAACCTGGGTAATATGTCAAGTCTTAGTTTGATTGAATATGTTTTATGTCATAATGTAATATCATTTGATTGAACTTATTATGGAATTATTGCATCACTGTTCGGACCATCATAATTCAGAGGTCATGTAGTAAATGTTTGAGGAGCCAAGGCACTTTAAATCGTAAACCCAACAAAATCGTCAAAACGTATACCCAAATGAAACCCCCCACATGAAGCTCCCTACTAACGTGGTACGAAAAAATGTTAAATTTTTCAAAAGCTAGTTGATAATAAGTTACGTTAAATATGTAACGTAATTGATTTATAATGCGACGACCGGTGATTAATAATGACAAATGTGTCGGGTTTTAATAAAATCAAGTTTTATAATATTAATATATATTTTTATAATTTATATATAAAAATATAATATTTTATTAAGTTTGCAAAAATGGCAAAATATACCCTTGGATTATAAACTTTTACAAGTTTAGTTATATAAAGTATATACAATTTAAACATTTAACTTTGAAACTTGGCAAAATAGGTCCTTATAGTTATAACTTTGAAATAATGACATTTTCAGCCTCTTTAGTTATAAATTTTAGAAAGTTACAATATATACCCCTTGCACGGAATACTTTTACAAAACACGTCCAAAATGCCATGCAAGCTTATTTTAGGATTCCAAATGATATTTTCAGGTTATAACTTATTAATATAAGCTAAAATAAGAAGTTTTAACGTAACAAAAGTTTAGAAAAAGGATCTGTTAGCTAGAGAAAATCAAAACGCGTCGTTTTTAGGGTTTTTATTAAAAACACATGGGTTTGAGAATTCAAAGCTTCAAACAAGAGTTCATACATGATCTTAAGAGTATTATGAACATTATTGTATAGAATATAAGCTTATGTAACAGGATCTTAGGCTTACTTGAGCTAAAATGGGTCGAAATGGGGTTTTCGGGTTTGTACGCCTAGAAATGGCTTTAAGACTTCGTTTTTCTTGCTTTTTGGCTTCTATTATGAGCTTATGGACTTATCTTGATCTTCTATGGCTGCTATGGAAGTGTTATAATTCCATTTGAGGGTATGAGATGAGATGTGTGGGATGAAATGAAAAGGGGTGTAGGTTTCGGCTATATATAGGGGTAAAATCAAAACGGGTCGTTTTTAGGATTTTTATTAAAAACACACGGGTTTGAGGATTCAAATCTTCAAACAAGAGTTCATGCATGATCTTAAGAGTATTATGAACATTCATATACAAATTATAAGCTTATAGAACAAGATCTTAGGCTTACTTGAGCTAAAATGGGTCAAAAAGGGTTTTTATGATCCGTACGCCTAGAAATGGTTTCAAGACTTCCTTTTTCTTGCTTTTTGGCTTATATTCTAATCTTAGGGACTTCTCTTGATCTTCTATTGCTGCTATGGAAGTGTTAGAATTCCATTTGTAGGTAAGAGATGAGATGTGGGGGATGATTTGAAAGAACATGTATGTATGCCTATTTATAGTACTTGAAACACTTAAGGACCAAGTTTTCTTGGTAGACAAGTGTTAGGACATGTAGAGGGTGACTATTAGCAGCTAGGAGGTGAGTCTTACAAGCTAGAACTAGCTAGGATTGAAAGGTGAAAGGATTTTGGGGTGTTTGTGTGTTTGGCTAGAAATGAAACAACAAGGTGATGATGTAACTTCTTGGTGGCTATGGAATGTGTTTGAGGTACTTGTAAGCTAATATGGAAATGTGATGGAGGTGCTAGGGTGAGGGTGTGATGATATCATGGTGGTTCTAGACGTTTTAGGGGTGTTTGGTTTGATTTATACATGGCTGTTTTTGGATAGCCAATATCAGTCTCGGTAAAATGGTTGCCATTTACAAACCGTAACTCCGATGAAGCTCAAACCAGTGAGCATGGTTAGATATTTGAGTCATCTACAACTTTTAGTTTTACATATTTTGGGGTTACTAAATAAAAATTTAGAGATAATAGCCGTTTACTACAGGTGTGCAAAATCTGCGCACCTTTACCATTTCGGCTATAATTAATTCATCTGATATCGAATCGGGTTGAATCCACCGACAAAATGATCACAAGACATAGGGCTACAACCTAGTATTTTCACTTAATATTCAAAAACTATTGATTTTTCTTAGTTCCTTTGTTTTATCAACCGATCAGATTTCTTGAAAACTATGAATTAGTTTAAGGGTGTAACGGATTTGCTATGGTTTTATGATTTTGGTTTAGGGTTAGATGAATTAGGGTTTTAGGATTAGGGTTTAGAAGTTGTGCATTGGGTGTTTGTACCTTGTGTTAAAGTGGTGGTAAGATATAAACATGATTTAGGAGGTAAAACGACCTAGTTTGTATTTCATGCATAATTGACTTGTACATTGGGCTTTAGAAAGTTGTAACTTGATTTAGGAGGGAAAAGATATTAAAATGTTGTGCATTGATACTTGTATACATGATTTAAAGGCTTCTACATTTATTTTATATGTATACATTACATATAATTAGGGTTTTGATATAAACATTTAACGTTTAAAGCCTGTTTTGATATAACGTTGCAAATGGTATGTTAAATGGATAATGTAGTTGGTAATAATGATGTTAAGATATAGAATTGACATATTAGGATGTTTATATGATATAAATATAGATATAGATGACATAAGTAGGTTGTGTGAACTTTTTTAGTTTGCTATGTAAACAATGTTACATAATAGAATGTAATAAAGCGAAAAATTTCCCGTACAAATGTGATCATAATATAATAAGTAGATATTTCATTGATGAAATTTTCAGGTTGTTATAAATATTGTGAATAGGCCTATTGGGATTGACGAATCCCAGTTGTGTTAGCCGGATAGGTAACCAAACGCACTATATTTGAAACTTATAGGTATATGGCAATTACCTACAAGGGGGCTATTATCTTTATATATATCATTATTTATATATACACTAGTCAGTTTGAGTGTCATGAGCTTAGACGCAATAATATTGTTTTCTATAATAATTGTACTCATTGCAATGATTACACTTATGTGTGCATAACAACGTAACTCACTCTTATGGTGACTTGTATTCACACTATTTATTATAAACTTATGAATTTCACTCAACCATTGTGTTGATCTTTTTAGCCTGTTTATCTCAGGTAATTGAGCACCTTATGGCACGGAGTGGCACGGACTTGAAGATGGCTAAACTGTTATCATTCAAACTTTATGTTTTCATGTAGATTATGGGACTTCTGTTTGTAAAAACTCTAATGAAATAATGAATGATAACTTATCTTTTAAAAACGTCTCTTTTGAGTCGTTTTTTATGATTATGACTGTTGTACTATGAAATATTACCCCAGATTAGCTTCCGCTGCTATATGTTAAAAATGGGGGTGTTATAGATTGGTATCAGAGACACGGTTATAGAGAACAAGGTTAAAACCTTAACTATAACTACTTTTCTTTTTCCATCCAAGAAAGCTCTCCGTGCCACTACATCTCCTGAATAGTATGTAAAGATACATAACTATTATACTATTATATAAATAACTTATGTTATTTAAGTAGCTTGGTGTTTGGGGTTTTTAAACTTATGAAATGGGTTTCAGAAGATCCTTCATATATAACTGATGGCGAACTTGAATATCCTCTAGAGTTGTTTCTAGGTTAGAAATTCTAAAGCGAACAAAATCAATCTTGTCTTTTAGTAAGTAGGCTCCCTTGTGGCCCTGTTGTTTGCTTTTGAGCATTGATTTGCATAATGACCTTTCTCTCCACAGGCATTACAAGTTATGGATACTGGTTGTAGGTTGTTTCCAGTGATTGGTCTCTTGTTTATGCAGTTCTTGGTCAGATGACCTACCCTGTTGCAAGTCTTACACCTGACAGTGCAAGGTCCTATGTGATGCAGGGTGCACCCTTCACACAAGGGACGATTCCCAGTATACTCATTAGTGGCAGCATAAGTCCTGAAGGTTTCTTGTCTTCTATTCTATTATTAGTGGTAATCATTGTTACAGTTCTTATTATTGCGGTTATCTTAGTAGTTGTTGTTATTGCGATTGTTGAAGTGGTTATTGTTGTTGCGTTCATTGGGATAGTTGTTGTTGTTGGTGGTGTTTCTTCTATCTTCAAACTTTCGTTTGTGATTATTGGTGTCTTGCGCAGAATTGTGTTTTATTACCTGCTCCATCAACCTTTGAGTTATGGTAATGGCTTCCTCCAGAGTTTGAGGTTTTGAAGCAGTAACGTTTCCTCCAATGCTTTGGGATAGTCCCTTGATGAAAGCTTCCATAAGTTTCTCGGTGTTTGGTACCATGTTTGGGCATAATACGGCTAATTCCTAGAATCTCCTAATGTAAGTCTTAAGATCATTTCCTTGCACAACCAAGTTGTAAAATTCGTCTTCCATTTTCTTGATTTCAGTTCGAGGGCAATACTTATTGGTTAAGAGCCTTTTCAATTCGGTTCAAGTGATTTGACTGGCTTGATCTATTCCAATAGGTTGGGCGTATGCATTCCACCAGGATAGGGCGTCATTGGTTAGGGTACCAGTAGCAAATGTCACTTTGTTTTCCTCGGCATAGTTGCTACGAGAAAATACCGATTCAGTCCGCTCAAACCAGCGAATGAGGCCAACTGCTCCTTCCGTACCATTGAAAAAAAAAAAGGTATGATGGTTGACAGGCTAAACGATCCTCTTTATGTTTCCCGTTTTTGCTACAGGAGTTCCAGTAGGTCCGGTGTTCCTGTTGGGATTACTAGCACTTCACATTGTTGCAGCTTGTGCTTCCAGAGCTGCGGCAATGCCATCAACTATCAGTTGCTGGATGGCAGCCAAAGTTATGGCTGGTGTTTCAGATGTTGATGTTTTCTTGGGAGGCATCTATATACAAGATGACATAGAATAAGTAAGCATAAATATGATATGTCATATCACAAGTTAAGGTATAAGAATTATAACACAAAGATTTATGATCATTCTTTGGTAATACATTGCAGGATTCAACGGAAATTTTGGAATTTAAGACTTCCAGAGATAAATACGGAGATAATGGAATGAGTGATCCAATAGGAGGCTTAGTGTTTAAAGGTTTGAGGAAAATCGGATGGTAAAAGAATCATAGTAATCTCGGATAAAGATATGAGTCATCCTATGACAGGATATAGGATAGACAATCTCAACATACATAACTGGTATTATGAAACAACGAGATATAATGGAATCATCACTGTATTAGATCATAAACAAGCTTGTCTATAGTTAATTACAAAACTAGCGTCTATTATTGTTTCATTTAATCTAGTGGCTAGATTCTGAGATTGCTGTATATGACATAAAGATCTAATCTTGGGGGTACCTTCGTTGTTTTTGAGTTCTTGCATTTTGTCTAGAAGACTCTTGACGACGAATCTGGGTATCCTTATTACCAGAGATGAACTTTCTAACAAGCATCTAATTCATTAGATTCCTCGAGGACTAGTTCTTCTCCTAGTGGTCGCGGTATGATCCATAATGAGTTATCTAATTCTGCGAAGATAGACTTATCAAAGGGATAGTCTGGTGGTGATGTAGTTGACCTAACCAGTGATGAAGATCACACTAATGAAGATGGAGATACTGAAATGGGTGATTTAACAGGAGTCTCAGTGTCTTTAGGTGATGAAATTTTCTTGGGAGGAAAGAAATCTCAGGAATAAAACATTGGTGGTAGTGATAATACTGAAGATAGAGGTAAAAAAAAAAAAAAAAAAAAAAAAAAAAAAAAAAAAATTAGGCTGTAGTAGCAATATAGCTTGAGGTGGTGGAATAGCATCATATGCTTGCATGTCCTTCAGATATGGATTATTGTAGAAAAGTGAGAATGTTGGTGGGATCATACCATCCCTAGAATCTTCCAAAGAGTTAAAAAAAATGCTTCCCGATGTAGTTGACAAAGCTAAAGTATAGTTATGAATATTCATAGTGGAAAAAGCATTTTCCATATAGAATCTCAGATGAAGTGATAGTAGAATTAGGGGACGAATACATGACTGTAACAATCCAAGGGAAATAACATAAGTTATTTATATAATAATATAATAGCTATGTATTATCTACCATGGAAATCTCTTACACATACTATTCTGGAAACTGCAGTGGCATGGAGGACTTTGTGGCTAAAAAAATTAAAAGTTTAGCTATAGTTTAAGGTTTTAACCTTGTTCTCTTTGACCATGGAGCTGATTACCGAATCTATAACACCCCCATTTTTACATATAGCAGCGGAAGCTAATCTGGGGTATTACTTCATAGTACAACAGTCATAATCATAGAAAATGATTCAAAAGAGACGTTTTTGAAAATTTAGTTATCATTCATTTATTCATCAGAGTTTTACAAAAGGAGGTCCCAAAATCTAGAAACATAAAGTTTGAATGATAACAATTTAGCCATCTTCAAGTCCGTGCCACTCTGTGCCTTAAGTTGCTCAATTACCTGAGATAACATGCTTAAAAGAGTCAACACAAAGGTTGAGTGAAATTCATAGGTTTTACGATAAATAAACAGTAAGATTCCTTGTTATACCCATAAGTGTAATGTTTGCATTGATTTAGGAAATCTGTATGATTGCATTGTTGGTTTTATATAATTGCGTCTAAGCTCATGGCACACAAACTGACTTGTGTATAAATCAACAATGATATATATAAAGATAATGACCCTCGGTGTAGGCAATTGCTATATACCTATGAGATTCAAATATAGTGCGTTTGGTTACCTATCCGGCTAACACAAACGGGATTCATCAATCCTGATAGGCCTATCCACAATATTCACGTTCACTCGCAAGTAATTAATGGTCCATGATAGTGAGGGTCTTTTAGCATAAAGTGACTTAGACATTAGTTGTTAATAGCATATCAGGATAGCATATAGTTTGAAAAAAACCGTGTATCATAATTTATAGCATTTATTCCCCCTTCGGGTTTTAAAACATTTTAAAGAGGATTTAAAAGTGAAGGATATGAACTCACCTTATAGTATAGTGAAATCTGATTGTGGCAAAAAGTATATGAAATGAAAGTAACGCATCGGTCACACAAACCGGGTAATATGTCCAAAGTATTAGTTGATTGATTATGTTTTATGTCATATGTAATATCATTTGATTGAAACTTATTATGGAATTATTGCATCATGTTCGGGGCCATCTAATTCAGGAGGTTCAGTAGTAAGTAAGTTTTTTGAGGAGCTAGGGCACTTTAAAGCGTAAAAGACCAACAAACTCAGTCAGAACGTAATACCAGTTGAAACCCCTCTAATATGAAGTCCCTAGTATTGTTGACTTCGGATTTATTTAAATAGATTCGGGACAGGATTTTTAAAAAAAGCACATCGATGATGAATTTTTATAATGTTATATCATAATACGGTTTTAGCCGTTTTGCTCAATAACTGGAATGATAAAGCACGTCAAAGCGTTTTAATTAAGTTACGTCTTTATAAGGTTTTGAACACATTTCTACACTTCAAAATGTTAATTTTTGACCCTTAAGGATGAAAAAATGGCAAATATATACCCTGAAGTTTTCACTTTTTACAAGTTTGTTCCTTTAGTTTAAAGATGTATCAAAGTACCTTCGTCTTTTGGAAAGTGACATATTAGACACTATAGTTATAATACTTTGATTTAATGACATTTTCAGCCCCTATAGTTATAAGTTTCAAAAGGTTACAATATATACCATTGCATGGAAAATTATTTACAACACGATTCCAAAACGCCATGCAAGCTTATTTTAAAAATCTAAATGATATTTGCAGGTTATAGATTATTAGAATAAGCAAAAATAAGATTTTTAACGTAACAAAAGTTTAGAAAACGGATACGTTAGTTAGAATAATCAAAAACGCGTCGTTTTTGGGGTTTTTTATTCAAAAACACATGGGGTTTGAGGATTCAAAGCTTCAAACAAGAGTTTGATGGCATGTATTAAAGTATTATGAACAATTCATATTCAGATTATAAAGCTTATAGAACATGATCTTAGCTTTACTTGAGCTAAAATGGGTCGTCGAAATGGTATTTTATGATACCGTACGCCTAGAAATGGTTTAAAACTTTATTTTTTTTTGCTTCTTGGCTTCTATTTTGAGCTTAGGGACTTCTCTTGATCTTCTATTACTGCTATGGAAGTGTTAGAATTCCATTTGTGGGTAAGAGGTGAGATGTGCGAGATGATTTGAAAGAACATGTATGTATGCCTATTTATAGTACTTGAAACACTTAAGGACCAAAGTTCCTGGTAGACAAGTGTTAGGACACGTTAGAGGGTAGACTTATTGCAGCTATGAGGGTAAGTCTAAAAGCTTGACATAGATAGGATTGAAAGGTGGAAGGATTTTGGGTGTTGTGTGTTTGGCTAGAAATGAAAACAAACAAGTGATTGACCTTTCACTCAAATATCTGAACTTACAAAACTTCACATCTTTTTTTACTTGTCTTTTATCTTCTCCTATTTTTATTTTTATTCGTTGTTGTAGCTTCTTGTGGCCATGGAATGTGTTTGTTGGTACTTGTAAATGGCTTATGAGATGTTATTGGAGGTTGCTAGGGGTGAGTGGTTATTTTTGTGATGATGTCATGGTGGTTCTAGATGTTTTAGGGGTGTTTGGTTTGATTTATACATGGCCGTTTTTGGACAGCCAACATTAGTCCCGGTAAAATGGTTGCCATTTATAAACCGTAACTCTAATGAAGCTCAAACTAGTGAGCATAGTTAGATATTTGAGTCCTCTACAACTTTTAGTTTTACATATTTAGGGGTTACTATACAAAAAATTAGAGATAATAGTCATTTACTACAGGTGTGCAGAATATGCGAACCTTTACCATTTCGGCTATAATTAATTCATCCGATATCGAATCGGGTTGATTCCACCAGAAAAATGATCAAAAGACATAGGGCTACAACCTAGTATTTTCACTTAATATCCAGAACCTATTGATTTTTCTCAGTTCCTTTGTTTTATCAACCGATCAAATTTCTTGAAAACTATGAATTAGTTTAAGGGTGTTACGGATTTGCTATGGTTTTATGATTTTGGTTTAGGGTTAGTTGAATTAGGGTTTTAGGATTAGGGTTTAGAAGTTGTACATTGGATGTTTGTACCTTGTGTTAAAGTGGTGGTAAGATATAAACATGATTTAGAAGGTAAAACAACCTAGTTTGTATTTCATGCATAATTAACTTGTACATTGGGCTTTAGAAAGTTGTAACTTGATTTAGGAGGCAAAAGATATTCAAATGTTGTGTATTGATACTTGTATACATGCTTTAAAGGATTGTACATTTATTTTATATGTATACATTACATATAATTAGTGTTTTGATATAAACGTTTAACGTTTAAAGCCTGTTTTGATATAACGTTGCAAATGGTATGTTAAATGGATAATGTACTTGGTAATATTGATGTTAAGATATATAATTGACATATTAGGATGTTTATATGATATAAATATAGATATAGATGACATAAGTAGGTTGTGTGAACTTGTTTATTTTGCTATGTAAACAATGTTACATAATAGAATGTAATAAAGCGAAAAATTTCCCGTACAAATGTGATCATAATATAATAAGTAGATATTTCATTGATGAAAATTTAAGGTTGTTATAGTAGTAACCAATAGTAGTAACTCCTTCTATTGGTAGTATTAAGTATATGAGCAGTACTAACCTTGGTTTAAGTTCAACAATAGCAACTGCTAACATTTACCCTAGCAGCAGAAACTTAATACTAGCAGCATTAAAAATATACTAGCAGTATTAATTATACTAGCAGAACGAAGTATAAACTGGCAGCATTAACCTTTAGTGATAGCAGTATTAATATGAACTGGCAGCACTAATCTTCCTTTGGCAGCATTAACCAGTTACTTGGCAGTATTAACGTCTCCTGGCAGCACTAACTTACATAAGCAGCACTAATAATCATAAGCAGCAACACTAACCTTCAAAGATAAGGCTAGCAGTATTAACTACCATTGGCAGCACTAAAACATAACGAGCAGCATTAACATCTATACTTCTAATTATTAGCTTATATGTCTGCTACTTCTTTGTACCTTCAATCATGTTGATACTTGCTGCTTCTTCTCTTGTTCATAGCATCGACTGCTGGTTGTGTCAAACGAAAGCCAACAAACTTCGTGTATTCTTGGTAGTAGAAACATCAACGCGAGCAGTACTAACTTGTAACCACTATTTAAGGATACCTTTTTTTAAATATCTAGACGACGCTTTTTTGTGTCACAAAGCTGTCACAAATCCGTCACAAATTAGCATTCTCCTTAAACGAAGAATCGTGTTTACTGTAACATAACATTGATACCGAACCAAGAAACACTTGTTGCACTTCCCTTGATGTTGTTTATACACAAAAACATGCTTTCTGTTTTGATTATAATTAGGGTTTCACAAACCCTAATGTTGCCGAATGTGACTAGTACCCAAAACAGAAAACTTGAACCTTCTTTTCTTTGTAAACTTGACATCAAACACACCTTGTAGATCCTAGATTAAGAGCCCCATGGCTCTAATACCAATTGTGAAAGTCTAAAGAATCGGTGTAAGCTCAAATTGTTTAGATCTATATCTAGGAAAAATAATAATGAACATGAAAGAATGCATAGCGGAAATAGCATAATGAACAAAGTTATTTTGACAAGGTTTTTCATTCATATTATTCACTATTTGCCCCAATTCTAGATGATCAATTCTAGACCAGTTACTCTAACTAGTAACAGGATTAATGAAACATTGATCTTGAGGCTACAACACTCATTCTAGGCGTTTATAATGAACCATACGCCTAGAACACACACATACATACCTTTAGTCGACTACATTTTTTTTGTATACAAAACTATGTGTCTATGATCTCTTTATATATAGAGATCATGACTTACAAAGGAAGTTAACATAAAGATATAAACAAGTAAATCTTTTAAACATTAAGAAATATCTTCTGTTATCTTTATCTTCTTAAGGAGATCTTCCTCTTTTGATATCTTTGACCAAATCTTCCATAATTCTCCACCAGCTTGTAGATATCAAATCTGTTAGATTTAGTCCTTATGTTTCATTCTTTTATTTATTTTGTCTCGTCAAATCTAGAATCCCAACAAAGTGCAACTTCTATCTCGCTACAATGGTACAAGAAAACAATTAAACACACGACTGTACAGGGATCAATACGCCGTATCCCAAACCTTAAGATACGCCGTATGGTTCCTATAAAAACAATAAAATATTGGAAATTAAATATTTAGTTTTAAAACTGATAACGTCCAGACACGTCTATACGTCGTATCCAGAGAGTTTCGATACGATGTATAGAGTGTGTGGGAAGACAGACTCGTGCAACAAACAATTAAAATGACCGGGTTGTCTCCCAGGAAGCACTTTTTATTTTAGCTGGTCTTTAAGTTACACTTTTTTCCATCCTCTTCTCATTCGTCATCCATAATTCGCTCGCACTTGTCCCCGAGAGCAAATTTCTTCATAATCATTTGGCATGATGCGTACTTCTTGCAAAATTTCATGCCGAGCACAACGTCTTTTGTTATGTCATCACCGTCAATGATGGTAAAACCTGTGATAATAGAAAAACTTTCGACAAAAATAGGTATATTGATCAAAGTTCTGGCATGACTCTTCCCTTCATCCTTGTTCTTAATTATAGAATAATAAAAGCTTTTGGACATTAAGTTAATGGACAAGGAAGGGAGAAGGTCGGCGTTAACATACTTATACCCGATTACACAAGAAAATTTCATTTTATAAGAGTTGGTTTTTAACAAAAGTTGGCTCAAAATCAACATCTTGATTCGTTTTAGGTTCTAGAGGTGTGTCCAAATTATTTAATTCTATGTAGTTACCATAAGTTGGGACGAATGGTTCATCACCCTCTCCTATAAGCTCTGTTTTTAAATCAAGACTTTTTATCACAAAGACCCTTTCGATTATGCTAGTGGCGGGCTTAATACTTTTAAAAACAAGTTTTTCTTCCCTGAACCTTAGAGTAATCTTCCTTTTGAAGACATCAATCTTTGAATGGGCAGTCGATAAGAACGGTCGTCCAAGGATTAAAGGAACATCGTCATCCTTGGGTATGTCCAAGATGATAAAGTCTATAGGGAAAATAAATTTGCCAATCCTTACTAGCACATTTTTGGCGATACCCCTTGGTTGTTTTATGGTTCGGTCAGCCAGTTTGATAGTCAACCTAGTGTGAGTTAAAATTGCTAGACCAAGGTTGGTGTAGGTAGAGAATGGCATAACGCTCACACTTGCTCCTAGGTTAACAAGGGCTTTATCAAAACAGATATTATGAATAAAAGAAGGTAAAGTAAAGCTCCATAGGTCTTTTTCTTTTTAAGGCAAGGTGGGATCATAAGCATCCAGAATCTTCACATCTTGTGCCTCTCTCCCATCATTACAGCCAAAGTTTTGCAGTCGTCTTAGAAAAGGGACTGTTTCAGAAAATATGCTCATGTGTTGTGTGCCCGATACTAAGTATGGACCACATCCGATACGGCGTATCTCAGAAAAGTTAGCTTTAGCAGTTGAGATCGATTTAACTTGGTCTCGAGGGTTTGTCTCCGTAGAGCTGGGCAGGCTTCCAAACCCTCTTTCTTGCAAGACCTTGCTCATCTGTCCGATTTGTATTTCCAAGGTCTTAATTGAAGCTCCTTGATTTCTTATTGCTGCATCGGTAGAAGCTCGGATCTCTTTGATTATGTTCGAGTTTTCTTCATGTCTTTTAGCTGATTCTGCCATAAATTTGGTCAGTGATTCTTCCAGGCTCGGTCTCCGATCAGGATACGAAGAGTTTCCATTGTTTCGTTGGTAGAATCCTGGCCCTGCTGCTCTATATTGTCCTCCAGGTTGATAGGGTGCACCGAATTGTGTATAGTAAGCTTCTTCTAAAGTTTTTCCTTCTTCCTTTTGTGGACAATCCTTCGTATAGTGTGGTCCCTTGCATAGTTCGTATCCGACCTGAGCAGCGTACACTTTCTCATTTACTTTCTTTATTTCTCATCCGAGATTATTGAGTTGGGCTTGGATAGCAGCAAGCCCGTTAGAAGTTTCAGTTCTTCTGGTCCTTGAAGATGTTCTATTGTGCCATTTCTAGGAGTATTCAACCATTTCTTGGATGGCTATTTTAGCATCAACGGCAGTTTTGAAAGGTATGGCACCCTTTGAGTCCAGAATTTGTCGAGTTGGAACATCGAGCCCATTATAAAACAAGATGACTTCTTGCATGTCGGTTAAGTAATGTTGAGGGCACTTCATCAGCAATTCTTTAAACCTTTCCCATGCACGAAAAAGGCTTTCATCGGGTTCCTGCTAGAAGTTGTTGATTTCCTCCATTTTCTTTGCGGTACGAGCAGGTGGACAGTATTTGTTTAGAAATTTAGTTTTGAGAACTTCCTAGGTTGTAATCGAGCCTGATGGCTGGTTCCTTAGCCATCTGCTTGCGGCTCCAATGAGGGATACATGGAAGGCTCAAAGCATGATTTGATCTTGAGTTATTTTTGGGATGTGAAATAAGTCAACAATCTCTAAAACCTTCTCGATGTGCTCGTTTGCATCTTCGTGTACTGAGCCACTGAAAGTATTGTCACGAAGTTCCTTAAGAAATTGCCCCTTCAATTCAAAGTGGGTGTCTTGGTTGATCGTGGGCCTAGTAACGCCTGACCCGTAATCTCTCAGGTTTTGCTCATGTACTGCTTCATTGTTTCCGTCATTTTTTCTCTTACTTCTTCCCCTGATTGTTCCTCGATGTAAAAAATGTGATCGAACTCTAGTGAATTTGATTCAACGAGACTTGGTGTATCGAAAAGCCTCCTTCTTGAGAAAAATTTTTGTTTCGGGTTTTCAAAAGGTGAGAGTAGTTCCTCTGTAGAACTTCTTGTCATGCACCACCTGAAACAAATGACAATAAATCAATAGGATATGTCCTGATGAGAGAAATCAAATGTAGAATCGAAACAAATGGATTTTTAGTTTGCTAATGTATCAATTGACAGATGTGCCGTATTCAATTAGTTTGAATACGCCATATAGGTCTGTTGAATACCAGTACGCCGTATTGAGTTCATAGAATACGCCATATTGTTTGGAAGAACAGATACGTCGTTTATACTGTAAAACTCAATACGCTGTTCTGGGTAGAAGGTTTGATACGTCGTATCCAACTGGTGGATACGGCGTATCAGGTGATCAGTCAGAACAGAATACTATTTAAAAACAATAAAATGCTGGAATTTAAATGAACAATTTAAGCACACAATGCGAATAAATACAAACAGAATTAAATAATAAGATTACACTAAACTAAACTAATTAATGGTTAGAAATACTAATAAGAATAAGGTTTAATTAATTCACTCCCCAGCAACAATGAAAAAAACCTGATGTGCTGTCGTGTAGGGTTAATTATTTGATTATCAAGTTTTACATTTATATTTAGCCGACAAACCTAAAAGAACACTTTAACGAGCAGTGTACCCGGTCAAGATGGAGTTTCGCGGTAAGTAAGGTGTCGAACACTAAGAGTGAAACATTAATCCTAAATTCTATTAGTATTTTGATTAGTTCTAATTAGTCTATTTACTGGTTAAACCTATGCTATATACGTTGTCTAATTATATGGGGGTTTTTAGCCTGAGAGACTGGCACAGGTTTGGTGGAGACAAGTGTCAATTCAATAGACAATAAACACAAAAGAAGAAAATTAGAAGATAGAAAAGCGGTATAAGCCAAATGATAGAAAACTATATTAGCCATATTAAATCCAGTTCAATGTTGGTTTGTTTGTTTTAGTGCAATGATTTACTTATCTCGAAGCGGCATATCATTCTTAAGACTTAGGCGGGACATCATCCTAAGACCTAGACACGATTAATCCTGTCACAATTAACGCATCCGCATAAAGCATTCTTTAGTTTAATTATAATCTATCTTAGGGAATCAAAGCAGTGGTGATCCTGTTAAAACCCTAGCCCAACGGGACTTTACCCACTTATTGTTTGACGGTGTTTTATATACTGGTAGTCCACTATTCAAATCTTTATCAGTTAATTAAGAGTAAGATTGCAAAAACATAAACGGGTTACCTACCGGTCAAATTAAGCTCATAATTCAAAGACAAAAGATCAGAAACATTATTTGTTGATCCTATTGGTTCCCAGTATTTATAAAGCAACGATATGGAGAGCTATTCATATGGTATTTCTAGATTACTTGTTGGTCCGTATCACTAGATCCAGTTGAATGATAGGTCGCATATTCAAACACAATATAAACAGTATGAGGTGGATAAACATTATTAATTAATCACACGATAATTAAGAAATTGATTTTAAAAAAAACAAACCAAAAAATTAATCTTTCATTTAAGATGGCTATTACCTAGGTATTAGCCCACATCCATTGGTATTTATACAAGCCGTTTTCATACAAATGATAATCTGATCGATTTAGAGTGTAAAAATTCAAGAGTTGCTACTTACTATGGATTCGTGTCATTGGGCTTGAACTTGGTGGCCGATCTTCTCTTCTAAAATTTTCTATCTTCAATGAGTATGGTTGTATAATAAGATCGAATTATGATATTGCCCACACTTGAAAACTCGTTTTTGAGTCTTCACTTTATATTTGTCTAAAAAAGCTCGATACGCTTAACCTCGTATCATTGGTATACGGGCGTATTGGCTGGATTCCTTGGAGTGTGCCGTGCTAAGTTTCAATCAATCAGTGATTATCTTTTCCCAATTTACGTTTATTTACTGTATATATTGAATAGTTATCTTAATAGATACGGTGTTATGGAAAACAATAAGGGATACGCCGTATAGGAATTGGGCATAACGCTGTTTTCTATCTTGTGTGAAGTTCTTGGCTTGCGGATACGCCGGATCTCTTTCGTTGGATACGTAATATGTAGTCAGAAATCAGGCATTCTTTAAATATCTTCGTTTTGCCTTCAAATTATGAGCCTTTTTCGCTTGTCTTCAAAAAACACTTCTTGGATTACTGCATTTATCAACTTTTAAAGCAATTAAGCTACCAAATAATGCAAATAATTTATATAAAGTGGGCAAAACAGACGGGATAAATGATATAATAAACATTATTTGATGTCATCAAATATCCCTCCACTTTAATCCTATATGTCCTCAAGTAGACTTTAGAAAAGTTTCAGTTATAAAAATGTTTCCCAACCGAAGTTGAGGATTTTCCGTTTAAGCATCATTTTGTCCTAATAACCTGTACATAACCAAGCTCCTCACAAAATATAGAAATAAAAACACTCAGATCACTCGACTAATCTAGGGTTGCCCAAACATTTAATTGGTACGCTTAATTGCTCGGGTCGGATTAGTTTTGTTTCATGAGGCCTTGGCAAAGCGATACAGATCTCCACCGTAAAGGCTCAAGGAGGAACAAGTCAAAAGCTAAATTGGGTTTCGAAGGCACCATTGGGTTGATTTCAACAATAATTTCACCATTTAGTACCACACCAATTAAGGCCAAGTTGCATCGTAATACACGGCCGCTAACGACGGTAATAGACACATACAATCCTGATCAAATCCCTGTTCGTGTTTAACCATGCGTTAGGTGAAGCATTGATATTATAGGGTAGGGGAGCTTCTAAATTTCACCGAAGTCGTCATCCCCCCCCCCCCCCTCAAACAAGGAGCTGAGTCATGCAAAACATCGGACAGTAACGACCGAGATAGACATGGCATGCTCGAACATAGTCCTGTTTTGATGTTGGTCATTAAGTTAGTTCTAGGAAAAGGATGGAGAAAAAAAAAAAATAGGTGTTAAACAAAATATCACAAAACAAATATATTAAGCCAACAAATAAGGTACGGTTGCTAGTAACTTTCCCCCGACCGTTCCATGACAAAGACTCGAACATATAGACAAGCACCTCGATCACAGAAATGAAAAAGACAATCTAAGTTGGCGTTCCCATAACGGTCAACTTCCCTTACATTCCGATCTTTACATACTTTTACAAAGTAAGTGGTGATATCGGCCACTTTTTACAAGACTTTACATCGTTGATTTTTTGTAATGTATCAACGAATAATCGATCCTTCTAAGTGATTCCTTTGGTATAAGCTTCTTTTGAACCGACTAATTTTCCTCCTTTTTTTTGCTTTTTCTATTTTTTTTGCAATACATCATAAATCTCAGTTTTATTTCATCGTCTTCACTATCAAAATTTGTCTGGATAATCTTTTCCTTGTAACACTTCTTTTTCGGACATGATTGATAATCGTGAAAGTAGCGAACTTACGAGCTACATATTTTTCCCATTACATTGTGCAATTTCCCGACCATTACAGAGATAGAAAAATCTCACTTTGACACTGGAAATACAAAACTTTACACGAAAGCAACTAGCAATTTTTTTTAAAATACGCTTAATCTATACGGTTAGAGCTAAGGTTGCCCCAAAGGTGCTAACCGAGACATATAATATGGTGTAGAAAAAGAAAGGAATGGCTCAACAGGTTGTTCTAGGGGATTTTACTCTAAAAATGAGAGTAATCAAAGGGTTACACGGGAGTTAACTAACCAGTGTAGTTAGTTATTTTTACGACATGTAGGCTATTTGGTCTAATCCTTCAGTTGAACATGTTCCTCCATTAAATCCATAGTACTAATCATTGCAGTCTCGAGTGATATACCAGGCCAAGTTTTAAAGTCCACTACATCACCAACACACTCATAATTTTGTGGAATTTTTAGGTAAACAAGTGGAAAACGGAATAGAATAGGCTTAATTCTCACAATATGTATAAGGGTATATAGTGCCGTAGGTAAATGTAACTAGTGATTTTATACAAAATCATGACTAATTTTTTTAAAATTTGGCCCTATTTTTAAGCACTTTTAAGCTCGTCCGTAGCATGTTATTTTGATAAAAAAAAGAAGACATAGTAACGTTCTATTTCTCCAACCCCACTTAAATTATAACAAAGGACCTAGGTTGCTATAGACTATAACAATTTAATTAAAAGGAAGTATTAATGAATAGATTTAGAATGCGAATACTCACTGATCGTTTTGCTGTAATAATTTCTCAAGATGGTTCTTGAGAAAAAGTATATCAGAATGTGTGTTGAATAGGGCTTTAGATATGCCAACGCGTGATAAGTTCGAACACATGTCCATTTTCACTAATAATACCATATGTTAGTTTCAGCAAGTCCTGCATAATATGATTTAGAAGTACTGAGTGTAATTTCTATCTTGCTACAATGGTACAGGAAAACAATTAAACACACAACTGTACAGGGATTAATACGCCGTATCCCAAACCCTAGGATATGCCGTATGGTTCCTGTAAAAACAATTAAATACTAGAAATTAAATATTTAGTTTTAAAACTGATACCGTCCAGACACGTCTATACGCGGTATCCAGAGGGGTTCGATACGCCTTATAGAGTGTCTGGGAAGACAGTCTCATGCAACAAACAATTAAAATGCGACAAACAATTAAAATGACCAGGTTGTCTCTCGAGAAGCACTTTTGTTTCAGCTGGTCTTTAAGTTCAACCTTTTTCCTTCTTCTTCTCATTTGTCATCCATAATTCTCTTGCACTTGTCCCCGAGAGCGAACTTCTTTATAATCATTTGGCATGATGCGTACTTCTTTCAAAATTTCATGCCGAGCACAACGTCTTTTGCTATATCATCACCGTCAATGATGGTAAAACCTGTGATAATAGAAAAACTTCTGACGAAAACAGGTATATTGATCAAAGTTCCGACATGACTCTTCCCTTCATCCTTGTTCTTAATTATGGAATAATAAAAGCTTTTGGACATTAAGTTAATGGACAAAGAAGGGAGGAGGTCAGCATTAACATACTTATACCTGATTACACAAGAAAATTTCATTTTATAAGAGTCGGTTTTAATAAAAGTTGACTCAAAATCAATATCTCGATTCGTTTTAGGTTCTAGAGGTGTGTCCAAATCATTTAATTCTATGTAGTTAACATAAGTTGGGTCGAATAGTTCATCATCCTCTCCTATAAGCTCTGTTTTTGAATCAATACTTTTTATCACAAAGACCCTTTTGATTATGCTAGTGGCGGGCTTAATACTTATAAAAAAAAGTTTTTCTTCCCATACCCTTAAAGTAATCTTCCTTTTAAAGACATCAATCTTGGAATGTGCAGTTGACAAGAATGGTCGTCCGAGGATTAAAGGGACATCGTCATCCAAGCGTTCGGGTTATGTCCAAGATGATAAGTTATAAGGAAAATTCACAAAACTAAACCACAAACCATTAATAAATTTGCCCCTATCCTTTACTAGCCACATACTTTTTTTGGCAATACCCCTTGGTTGTTTTATGGTTCGGTCAGCTAGTTCGATGGTCAACCTAGTATGAGATAAAATTCCTAGACCAAGGTTGGTGTAGGTGGAGAATGGCATAACACCCACACTTGCTCCTAGGTCAACAAGAGCTTTATCAAAACAGATATTATGAATAAAACAAGGTAAAGTAAAGCTCCCTAGGTCTTTTTCTTTCTGAGTCAAGGAGTGATCTTAAGCATCCAGAATCTTAACATCTTATGCCTATCGCCAATCATCACAGCCAAAGTTTTGCAGTCGTCTTGGAAAAAGGACTGTTTCAGAAAATATGCTCCTGTGCTGTGTGCTCAATATGGCGTATGGACCACATCTGATACGGCATATCTCAGAAAAATTAGCTTTAGCAATTGAGATCGATTTAACTTGGTCTCGAGGGTTTGTCTCCGTAGAGCTGGGCACGCTTCCAAACCCTCTTTCTTGCAAGACCTTGCTCATGTATCCGATTTGTATTTCCAAGGTTTTAATTGAAGCTCATTGATTTCTTATCGCTGCATCGGTAGAAGCTCGGATCTCTTTGATAATGTTCGAGTTTTCTTCATGTCTTTTAGCTGATTCTACCAGAAATTTGGTCAATGATTCTTCCAGGCTCGGTATCTAGATTACTTGGTCCGTATCACTAGATCCAGTTGAATGATAGGTCGCATATTCAAACACATAAACAAGTATGAGGCGATAAACATAATTAAACAATCAACGATAAATTAAGAAATTGATTTTAAAAACAAACCAAACATTGAACTTTCATTAAGATGGCTAATACCTGAGGGTATTAGCCCACAACCATTGTAATTATACAAGCGTAATCAAACAATGAAAATCGAACGATTAAGAGAGTAAAAATTACAAGATGTCTTCTATGGATTCGTGATCAATGCTTGACCTTGGTGGCTGATCTTCTCTTCTAAAATTCATCTTCAATGAGTATGGTATAAAGAATATGATATTGCACACTGAAAACTCATTTTTGAGTCTTTTATTTATAATGTCTGAAAAAGACTCGATACGCCGTATCTAGTATACGTTCTCAATCAATCAGTGATATCTTTCCCAATTTACTTTATTTACTGTATCTTTGAATAGTTATCTTCGTAGATACAACGTATGGAAACATAAGGGATACGCCGTATTAGGAATTGGTCAAACGCGTTTTCTTGTGAAGTCTTGGCGCGGATACGCCGTATCTCTTTCGTTGGATACGACATATGTAGTCAGAAATCAGCATTCTTTAAATATCATCGTTTTAGCTTCAAATTATGCGCCTTTTAGCTTGTCTTCACAAAACACTCTTGGATTACTGCATTTATCAACTTTAAAGCAATTAAGTACCAAATAATGCAATAATTATATAAAAGTGGGCAAAACAGATGGGATAAATGATATAATAAAGTGACGTTATTTGATGTCATCAAATATCCCCCCACTTGAATCCTACTTGTCCTCAAGTAGACTTTAGAAAAGTTTCAGTTTATAAAAATGTTTCCCAACCGAAGTTGAGGATTTTCCGTTTAAGCATCATTTTATCCTAATCACCTGTACATAACCAAGCTCCTCACAAAATATAGAAATAAAAACACTCAGATCACTCGACTAATCTAGGGTGCAACATTTAATTGGTACGCTTAATTGCTCGGTCGTGATTAGTTTTGTATCATAGGCTTGGCAAGGATACATATCTCCACCGCTAAAGCTAAGGAGGAACAAGTCAAAAGCTAAATTGGGTTACGAAGGCTTAGGGTTGATCATTCAACAATCTTTCACCATAAGTACCACACCAACAAGGCAGTTGCATCGTACATACACGGCCGTAACGACGGAATAGACACATACAATCCGATCACATCCCTGTTCGTGTTTAACCACTGGTTAGGATGAAGAATGATATAGGGTAGGGAGCTTCTAACTTTCACCGAAAGTCGTCATCCAACAAGGCAGCTGAGACATGCAAACATGGCCGTAACGACGGAATAGACATGCATGCTCGAACAAGTCCTCGTTTGAGTGGACATTAAGGTTAGTTGCTAGGAAAGGGAAGAAAAATGGGTGTTAAACAAAATTTCATAAAACAAATAGATTAAGCCAACAAATAAGGTGTTGCTAGTAACTTTCCCCCGACCGTTCCATGACAAAGACTCGAACATATAGACAAGCACCTCGATCACAGAAATGAAAAAGACAACCTAAATTGGCATTCCCATAATGGTCAACTTCCCTTACATCCCGATCTTTACATACTTTTACAAAGTAAGTGGTGATATCGGCCACTTTTTACAAGACTTTACATCGTTGATTTTTTGTAATGTATCAACGAATAATCGATCCTTCTAAGTGATTCCTTTGGTATAAGCTTCTTTTGAACCGACTATTTTTCTTCCTTCTGTTTTTTCGCTTTTTCTATTTTTTTTGCAATACATCATAAATCTCTGTTTTATTTCACCGTCTTCACTATCAAAATTTGTCTGGATAATCTTTTCCTTGTAACACTTCTTCTTTGAACATGATTCATAATCGCGAAAGTAGCGGAACTTACGAGCTACATATTTTTCCCATTATATTGTGCAATTTCCCGACCATTACAGAGATAGAAAAATTTCACTTTGACACTGGAAATACAAAACTTTACACGAAAGCAACTAGCAATTTTGATTAAAATACGCTTAATCTACACGGTAGGCTAAGGTGCAAAGGTGTAACGAGACATATAATATGGTGTAGAAAAAGAAAGGAATGGCTCAACAGGTTGTTCTAGGGGATTTTACTCTAAAAATGAGAGTAATCAAAGGGTTACACGGGAGTTAACTAACCAGTGTAGTTAGTTATTTTTACGACATGTAGGCTATTTGGTTTAATCCTAGAAATTTATCAGTTGAACATGTTCCTCCATTAAATCCATAGTACTAATCATTGCAGTCTCGAGTGATATACCAGGCCAAGTTTTAAAGTCCACTACATCACCAACACACTCATAATTTTGTGGAATTTTTAGGTAAACAATTGAAAACGGAATAGGCTTAATTCTCACAATATGTATCAAGGGTTATAGTGCGCTAGGTAATGTAACTAGTGATTTATACAAAAGTCATGCTAATTTTTTTTAAATTTGGCCTATTTTTAAGCACTTTTAAGCTCGTAGCATGTTATTTTGTAAAAAAAGAAGACAAGTACGTTCTAATTCTCCATCCCCCCACTTAAATTATACAACGACCTCGTTGTATAGATAAAACAATTAAATAATAAGGAAGAATAGAATTAGAACGGAAAACTCCCTGATGTTTTGCTCGTAATAATTCTCCAAGATGAGTTCTTGAGCAAAAAGTGTGTTGACTAGGGCTTTAGAATGCCCGGATAAGTTCAACACATGTCCATTTCATAATATACCATATCTTAGTTTCAGCAAGGTCCTGCATAAAAGATTAGAAGACGAGTGCAATTTCTATCTCGCTACAATGGTACAGGAAAACAATTAAACACACAACTGTACAGGGATCAATACGCCGTATCCCAAACCCTAGGATACGCCGTATAGTTCTTGTAAAAACAATTAAATACTAGAAATTAAATATTTAGTTTTAAAACTGATAACGTCCAGACATGTCTATACGCCGTATCCAGAGGGGTTCGATACGCTGTATAGATTGTCTGGGAAGAAAGACTCATGCAACAAACAATTAAAATGTGACAAACAATTAGAATGACCGGGTTGTCTCCCGGGAAGCACTTTTGTTTTAGCTGGTCTTTAAGTTTGACCTTTTTCCTTCTTCTTCTCTTTCGTTGGATACGGCGTATGTAGTCAGAAATTAACATTCTTCAAATATCATCGTTTTAGCTCCAAATTATGCGCCTTTTAGCTTGTCTTCACAAAACACTCATGGATTACTGCATTTATCAACTTTAAAGCAATTAAGTACCAAATAATGCAATATTA
The DNA here is from genome assembly GCA_026074375.1 of Tanacetum coccineum. Lineage (NCBI taxonomy): Eukaryota > Viridiplantae > Streptophyta > Magnoliopsida > Asterales > Asteraceae > Tanacetum > Tanacetum coccineum. Next base: position 99,497 of record BQNB010002966.1, read on the forward strand.
TATAAAAGCGGGCAAAACAGATAGGATAAATGATATAATAAAGTGACGTTATTTGATATCATCACACACTTTATGGATACGGCATATAGATGCCCTAACTGAAGAGTTGACCCATCGTGTTAGAATAAATAAGCAGTAAAACGTTTATTTATATTTTACGATCTTTCTATGTTTTGTCGATAACAAACATAAAATCATTTTAAGAAGAAACTAAAATACATAAGTTTTATGCCTATAGTTTTTTTAACTCAACATATATATCATACGTATCAACACATATATTTTTAACCAACACTCAACGTTTTATTCATAAGTTATTTAAGCATAATTGTGTCTAAAAATATTTTAGAATGTTACTTACACAAAGGTAACTACACAATTCATTTTACAATAGTCTAAACTATTTTTAGAAATTGGCTTATACAAGTAACACAAGCTACATACATTTCCATTTATAGTAAATACACAAAATTACTTAAGGTAAAATTCTTTACAAAATCATTTTTATCGCATGCATGACATCACTTTTAGAGTTAATTTTTAAGATCTTTCCATATCTAGGGCATATCTTGGAAGATCATATTAGATTTTGAAAGATTTGATATCACAAAATCCTTCTAAATCTGGGTTGTCCATAAGACCCACCGGATCCCTCTTCTAACACTGGCTGGATCCCTTCTAAAAGGATCCGCCAGAATCATGGGATCAGTGAAGAAATTGCCTATAAATAGCAAGTTAATTCTCATTGTTTCTTCACCCATTCTCATGCATTCTTACTTACATTATTCTAACATTAGATCTTTGATCATTTCATAGTTTGTGGATTTCTTTTTGGTGATCATTTAAGCTCTTTGTAGAAGACAGAGATCACTAGCTTTTGCATACAATACACTCAAGTTTCAAGCTACTTATTGCTAGTCTTCATCATCATATGAAGATCATTGTGTTGATACTTGTACATCTCATTCATTCACATTCATTGTATTATAAACTAAACACTCGTGTAAAGATCGAATAGATATTAGGTTGGTTCTACCTTGAATTAGAACCCGGTGTTTAGCTTAGTACAAGATAAAGTGTAAGTGACGATTAGGTTGGTTCTACCTTGAACTAGGAATCGGTATTTAGCTTTGTATCGAATAAAGTGTAAGCGACATTGTGAGGCTTCACCGCCAGATAAAGAGCTTGTGGACATAGAGCTCTTGAGTTGGGTACTCGAGGAGGAGAGTAAGGCAAGGAAGGTGTTCTTTTGGCCGAACCACTATAAATACTTGTGTCATGGTTCTATCTTTTTTTGCTCTTGCTTATTTCATTTTATAGCATTCATTGTGTATATACTTCCATACATTTGTGTATACTTCAATATCAAGAGATTTCTCATTATCTTGATCTAAAAATTTTGAAACGTAAACTTAACCGGTAAAACTATTCACCCCTCTTTTATTTTTCCATAATTGGCATCAAGAGTAGGCTATTAAAGTTTTTTTAAGTATATTGTATTTGAAAATCTTAAAATCGATCAAATGGATTTTGAAAACTACAAAGAAGGGCAATCTATGCAAATACCACAACTCTTTGAAGCAAACGATTTTATATATCGGAAAAATAGATTTGAGACCTATGTGAAATCTAAGGATATTGATCTTTGGCATATTATTGTTGATGGTGATTATAAACATACTGTTAGAAACACTTCTACCAGTAGAGATGAAAGTGTTCCTTATGAACGACAAAGTGATGAACATAAGAAAATGCTTTCTAAAGACAACGAGGCTAAAATGGTTTTATACAACGCTTTGCCTAAAAAGAAATATGAAAGAGTATTTATGCATAAAACGACCAAAGATATTTGGAATTCTTTAGTGATCACCCATCAAACAAGTCAAACATAATAAATAGTGCATTTTCTAGATTTAATACTATTATTACTTCATTAAAAGCACTTAACGAATATTCTTTAAGTCAGAATTATGTTAGGAAATTTCTAAGGGCACTTCCAACTAAATGGCGACCAAAGGTGACGACCATTGAAGAATCAAAAGACTTGTCGACTCTTTCTCTTCACGAGCTTATTGGCAACCTAAAGGTCTATGAAGTTGTGCTAGCAAAAGATTCCGAATTGACAAAAAGCAAGAAAGAAAAGTACAAGTTACTAGCTCTAAAAGCCAAGAAGGAATCAAGCGATGAAGAAACTTTCACCTTGAGAAGTGAGGATGAAGAATATGACATGGCGGTAAAGGACTCTAAAAAGTTCTTTAGAAGGAGAGGAATATTTGTTAGACAACCATATGATGACAAGAAAGCTCTTCGAAAAGTCAAAGATGACAAGAAGGAAAAGGGCGAAAGAAGGTGTTTCAAATTTGGTGATCCAAATCACTTCATAGGTGATTCTCCTAAACGCCCACAAAGAGACTGAAAATCATTTGATGGTGGCTCTTGGAGCGACAATGAAGAAGAAGAGGAAGTAAAAAAAGACGAGATTTGTCTCATGGCCCATGAATCAAGCGAGGTACACTTGAGTTCCCTTTACTATAGTAGTTCTTCTTTATATGGCAAAATGTGTCACAATACGGCGTATCCATTTAAGTTGATACGCCATATCACAGGTCTAGACAGAAGCCTATATATAGAGACATTATGATGGGAATTCATAACACATTCTCTCAACTCCAAAACCCTAAATCGACCAAGAGAGACCAGAATCACCACATACTATCAAGATAAAGTAGGGGAACGTAATTCACATTGTTTATGTGTAGTTAATCATTCGGTTTGTATTCTCAATTTTGTCATGTTTTTGCGTTTATTCAATCTTTGATTATAACTCTTCTATTTTTTACTAAAATTATAGGCTAACACCTTTGGTGTAAGCCGTTTTAAGAATACAGTGTTTATTTAGTTATATGTTTGCTTTGATTCTTGCTTGTTTATGATATTTGTATAGTTTTATTATGTTTATCATTATTGCATTTTTTATATGCTTATGACTTGGTTTATTGCTAGATTATATATGTTTAAGAGACATCTCATAGCTTTGTAATCCTTATCGTAATATTGATTGCCTAATTCCCCTATTAAGACTAGTGGTAGACAAGACCTCTAGGTTAAACCATAGTAACAAGGGATATATGTTGGTGCATACTTATTATAGGAATAACAGACCATAATAAGTAGTTAGATAAAACCAGAGATAAATCATAATAAGACTAGTTGAAGGACTAAAATGCGTAGGTCATCCTAATCCCCTAGCTTCTCTAAGCATTTACACCAGCTTTACAAAACTAGCTTTAGGTACAGGTTCAAATTACCAGAGTAGTCGCCAAAGGAAAAAGGACATGCACTATAAGATAAGGAGTAGGCGACCATCTGAGCTTTATCACTCTTAGTATCACTGAATTAAACAACGAGATCATTGCACTTTAGCATACATAAACTAAACTAGACATTGTAGGATAATACGGCTAACCCTATTTCCACATATTGATCTAAACTACACCATTTTACTTGCTTTCTAGTATAATTTAGTATTTAATTTTAAAACATAAAATTATGCTAACCTCTCAGGTTAACCCCCTCCCCCCAAACAAAGCTGTAAAACCTCAGGAAATAACTTTAAGTCCATCTACTCCTTGCGAACAACCCGTACTTACCATTAAACTAGCTACATTTGATCGGATACACTGCTCGTTAGTATTTAGTCTATATAGGTTAGTCGGAAAATAATAAATATAAAAACTAAACGATATTAAATACATCAACCGATCTGAGCCTTTGAAAAGGGCGTAACAAGCACGCCTAATGTATAATAGATTATTCATTGTCCATACAGTCAGAATTGGATAAACGATGATGATAAACATGTCCCTGAGATGTTTCGCTGGAATTGGTCAAAGAGTGATAATAACTGTATCTTGGCGGGGTATTTATAGTAATTCAGCCATGGTGGTTATTGCTTATTTTTCTCATTAAATTCTTATAGATATGAGCCTCATCTACTTTTTTCCTATTATACATTAGGCGTGTGGACGACGCCATTTTAGGACTCACTAATGGCAAACAACATCGTTTGTGTTCGATGCATACTGTTTTGGTTTATTGGACCATTTTTTATTTTTTGGTTGTAATTAGTCACCAGTTGTTATTTGCTGCACCGGTTCCATTACAAACTAAACACCGACATCTAGAAGTGTGTTAATACAAATAATGTCCAAAAACGTTATTTATATTTTTTGACCTCTCAATGTTTTGATAATAACAAAATGTGAAAACGTTTAGGATAAAATTAAACGTTTATAAATTACTAATCATAAAATTCTATTTCTAGGATTAATCACTTAAGGTATGGATAAACAAATCATTAAACATGATTAGTGATCAAAAAAATAATTTTTCTTAAATCTTATACTTCCACAAAAATGTTTTTATAAAAATATAAAAATAAATTATTTATTCATTAAAAGAAATGTTTTATTAAAAACATAAAATTTGAATTTCAAATTTTCCCCCCAAAATGGAAGGTTCCATAACAGATACAACCTTCACAACAAAAGGACAAAAAAGGGAGCGGAGTCTAGTGGCGGTCCCCTTATATATAAGGGGCCGCCACCAACAACGGCTACTTTTTTTCCCCTATAAATATTGGGCCACCCATTTCAAAATCAGACTTCCTCTTGCCAAAAATTTTATCTGATCTAGTTTTCTCTCTTCTTCTTTTCTTTCTAAAACACATATCTTGATCACTAACATACCTTGATTTTGTTTCAAGTGATTA
>BQNB010002966.1:106502-119092 GCA_026074375.1 Tanacetum coccineum
TTTACCGATAAGTGAAAAAACGTATCGGTTGACCACCGATAAACGATATATCAGTGATATATCGGCCGCCAAGGCCGATTTTTACAACACTGGCTTGAGATAATACATAACCCAAATCGACCATTTCCTTAGGAAATAAATGGGTAGAAGTTTCCACAGCTCCTTTGGAGGGTAGAAAAAGTAGTTGTTCAAAGTAAAACCTAATGTTGGAATGAGGTACAATAGAACATCAGATGTATACTAGCGAATGAGGATTTTCCCCTCACACATATGCACACAATTCTCATTAACTAATGATTCTGGAAACGGCCCATCTACTCTACACATTTTCTTGATAACCTAATAATCCATTAGTCACTACACTTTTATGAGCATTACCTTTACCATGTTGAACGTGTCTATTGATATCCTAGCGACACTACTTGTTGCGGTCATGTACATGTAATTATGGTTTAACCTCAGCCAGCAAACACTATTCAAGGAGCCTATTTGCCTTATTCTCTGGTTCATGACCTTCTCGCTATTTATTCAGTTTGGGGTTAGTGGACCTGTTTGATTATACCATTGGTCATGTTTTCCCATTATTATCGAAGTTTTTTAAGATTTCTTACTGTTGCAATTTTCTTATCTGTCTGTGATGGAAAGTAGATGAAACGCGCCATATTGACTTGATTAGCGAAGTGACTACCTACATACTACTTGTTAGGTTCAAAATGTGACGACATTTACGGGATTTACATTAGTATAATAGATAGCCAATATGCAGGTACTAGATATGTAATATATGTATAGTTAGGCGTGTTGTAAGGCTATATATACCCTCCTAGACTCTCCTAGGGGGGTGAGGCTCATTTGTATGTGTGTGTAAACCATTCCAATCTAATAAACACACACATCTTTCCCTTCCTCTCTCTACTCTCTCACTACATCTTCAATATGTATTTTGATCATTTCTTACAACCAAGACCATCATATTCGTGTAGGATCTTGACATTGTTGGAGACCTACTATTTATCCATCTGCTTCTTGACTTGATTTCATTTGTGATTTTCTTGTTTAAATCTAAAAATTTGGTCAAACTCTTTACTGTTGGATCTGTTCATGACATAGCTCATGTACTTCCCATAATCTGGCCAGTGGTTTCTATTGTCAAGTATGGCCGCTGAGTGGATTGATTAAATGTCGTTTGAATGACTTTGCTTTCTTGTATGTTGTTTTGTGTTCTAAACTGACTTCAGTTGTTTGGTTTGGCTTTGGAGTTGACCGCTCATGGTCTTAGTTTGGTTTCGTTGTCATTTGCTGATATCTTGCTGCTGTTGGTATAGTTATCTCTTCTTGTCTTGTTGCCTTTCTTTATTGGCTTCATCCTTGGTTGTTTGTGTATGTACACATTGAATGAATTATAATCAGCATCAAAGCACAACCGAATTTTATCATTTGCTTGTTCTTCTCACTCCAATATTAAGTTGATCTAACGACATGCTGCAAGTAGGAGTATATGTTATATTGTAATATCAATAGTTGGTCTTTGTCGGCTTATTAGGAAAATGAATGATTTATTCCAAGTCATCTCAATCCCTCATATATTTTAATGTCAAACATTTTATTCCGTTCAGTTTTCTTAAGCTCGGGCTGACCCAGTGCAAAGGAAAGAACCTGTAATATTTATTGTATTATACTATTATTCCTTATAGGCTTTGGAATCTTTCTATATAAATAAAGGAATTGAATAACTCTAGAAGTCAAGTGGTCTTTATCTTATAGGTTGTCGTGAAGCTAGTAGTGTAAAAATTACTACTTTTGAGCTCTATAAGCTCTGCTGATTGTAGGCATTACTAATGTAAAAGCTTGGTACTGCAAAGGAAAAAAAATACGTTAAAGGAGTCGAAGGAGAAATCATTGGCAGCTTTATATATCATATCACGCTTATAAGCTGATCTCTCTGGTTGTAATAGCTGTTAAGAATTCTTCTTCAAGCTCTATCTTCATCAAGGCTGTATTTTCTATAGTTTCTACACCAATTTGCTACAATTAAATGCATCTATAGACAACTAAACTGACTTTTAAACTACTAACTCTAGGAAACGTAAAAGATAAAGACCAGTTGACTTTCTAGAGGTATATCATGAATCTATTTTTGAAATAAGCTTTCAGAACTTTTTAAGAACCTTTAATACTTTATATTCTTTTTGCCACCTCAAGCGGATCTGTCTGGTCTCTTATAGTTTCCCTTACGATTGCTGGTGGACCGGTCCATTTGTGAACATGACGCGACTGACAGAAATGTGACTCGACAACTCATAGATACGCTTCCCTCTTGATAGCTTTGACAACAAGTTGACAATCATCCGATAAACGAACTCATCCTTGAATGACAACTTATCATTTTTATCATCACGTGGTCCAAAGAAAGCATGGATGATGGATCAATAATATTCCGACATTCGAGCCGATGATAAGTAACTTCTAATCCAAAGTTGACCCCAACATGTGAAAAGGCGACAAAGCTTGACGCTCAACCATTTGTGTGACTTCTTTTTTGGGTAACCATGGTTTCTGACTTTTTGGCCGACTAATCCACGGGGTTTGAACCCACCGCCACACGGACTCGAACCAGGTAAAGCCCTCCCTTTTCAGGAGGTTGGCGTGGCCACTTTGAGGTTGTTTGCACCTAGGGGAATTGAGTTGAGACCTCACACATTTTAGAGTGATAGCCACAACTCCCTTTGCCACTAGGCCACCCTTGAGTGATTATTTGTGTGACTTCCTAACAGTGAAATACCTCTCTAACACTAACGATGTTGGGGTTATAATGCTAATTAATTTTCCCTATTTTGTTTGTATTAGGTATATCTAAAGAAACACGTGTATCACTGGAATATCTCGAACCATGTATTTTGACCTAAAAACACATTTTATCACCTTATCCCAAATGTATCATGATATAGGTTTTAAGAGATTAATGTTCCTTAATCCACTCTTAGGCCACATGCTTCCTTTGACTTGCACACTTTGCTTTATCATACCATCACGCGATTTTCTTTGCTTACACTATCACTTCATAAGAAGCGCCTTTGCTTCTCCACCCTGGTAGATAGTTTTATCGAGATGTGTTTGGCATTTCTTCTATTTAGGTGCTGTCTGTTGAAAAAAATAAGAAGGCACCAAGCTGCTTATTTTTCAAGTGCTTATTATAGAGTAAAATTAGCATATAAGCAGTCTTATCCAAACACTCAAGTAATTATTTTCTTAAAATAAGCGGACAAACACTTAAATAAGCAATCCCAAACACCCTCCCAATCTTGGCTGTTGTAATTAAATTTCAACCTTCCGCTGTTCAAAAAAAAAATTAAATTTCAACCTTCCATTTGCGTGTTTAGTAACTATGAATCAAGGTTGGATTGTTATACCGGAGCCTTGAACAACTTTTTATTCCTAGCAAATTTGTGTTTTTGTTCCTTTTCTGCTTGCGTGAAACTGGGACATGTAATGCAGGGGGTATGTCATAGATATGTTTTTTTTAGTCTAGAGGTTCTACATTTTTAAAAAATTGTGTGCAGCTTAAAGAGCATCCTTTATAATTTCTATATTTAGAAACTTCAAAAGATCATATTTCTTTAATTACACTTTTTGTATCATAGTTTTAGCAATTGGATACTTTTGAAGAATATTAGGAGTTATGCAAATCTATGTTTAAGACTAAAAGCCAGGCCTGTGCATTTTGAAATTAGCTGTGTAACTAAGAATATTTAGGTGGAATTAGTTGTGTAAGGAGTGTATTGAAAGTGAAATTGTGACATTAAGTAATCAGAATCACATAATCAGCTACAATAAGACGGAGTCTTGCAGATAGTGTTTGGATGTGCTGGTGCTTAAATTTGTAATAATCTTACTATCTTAGATAATCATATTTGTAAGTGCTGTTAATTATCTAAAATTAATTATATGACCCCTATATGTAATTATATAATCAGATGCAAATCTTTTCATCTGAACACTGAAATTCACCATCAGATTCCAAAACGCAAATCCTAACTCCCCTTTATATGTTCATTTTGAGCAAACCTTAAATGTTGAGTTTACTTGAAGATGTAATCTGTTGCTCTAGTATGCAGCTATTTCAGAACATTATGGCATATGCTTGTATCTTGTGGTGTTTGGATTTGGTAGCACATTTATATTAATGTATACACGTATATGCTGTTTTGGACATAAATGTGATTTACACAAATATAATCTTAATGTGCTTTGGATGCTGTTATAACCTCTTGCAGCATTTTCTGGGCCACTACCAATTCAAAAGCAAAACACTACAAGACGAATGTAGCCCCGAAGGCAGGTGTCGAGCATCCATGTTTGCATTATTTGTGAAGGAAGAATTGGACTCATGGCCAGAACAGAGCCGTCGTGTCAGAAGCTGGGTGACAATTCCGGAAGCCTTTGAGTGTTGCCGACACTCATGGATGAGAGAAGCTCTAGAAAACGGGTTCAACAAGTGGAGTGATGATGGTATGATTAGAACAATGAAGGCTACAAACCAAGTTTCCAGTGATGCTTCTGATGGTAACACCTCGAACTAGGTCATAGGCGCACCCTTAATGCACCTTAAAAACAAAAACCTGATTTTGGTGCCTTTTTTCTTGTAGTGTCTTGTGTTAGTTTTAAACTGATTCTGACCTATCTTCTTTCAACCCAAACTTTTAACTGTTTGGGGCGAAGTTTGTGAGTTAAGACTAGATGACAGTTGAAACTACCATTTTTTTGGTTACAGTTTTCTTTACTTAGCCTTTTATTCTTGTTTTAGTTTTTTTCCTTGCAAATTACAGAAATGTACAGACTTTTGATTAGTCTTGGTGTGTCCGTGTAGCTTTGAACTATTCACATTAATCTGCGCGCGGGACACACAATCGTTTTTGCTTAAGTAAGTGACTGATGCCTATAGGATATATCAAAACTTCCCTAGGAAGGAAAGTAGAAAGCTTTAATTAATCTGAAACTGTTGCAATATTTACAATGGTAAACATTAAAAATCGAAGTTACTTTTTTTTTCTGGTAGTTTTTTATAGTACAAAAAACTAATGTGTATTTTTTGACCATTTGTATATGTTGTAACCCTTGATCAAACCACACTATCTATGATCCGGCTCATAGTTCTAGGATGGGAGGGGGGGGGGCCGGGGGCGGGGGTGGGTGAGAAGGGGGGGCAATGTATCTGCCGACGGGTCGTCAATGACAACGCAGGCGAGGGAGTGGGTGTGTAATTGTGTGGCAGGGTGGGGGAATATGGACAGGGAGGAGAGCCAGGTACTTGGAGTCGATGTAGAGGCTCGACATACAGCTCATGCACGAGTGGTAATCAACCCGTGAGTTGTGAATACGAGAAAATTTCTACACACTTTTCGAATGTTTTAAAAATCAAAATTGATTAGAAGGTGCATAAGTTGTGAGATATTAAACATGCACAAAATTAGTCAACTATCCATTAAATATATTACTAATTAGCATAATAATACAAAAAAAAGTAATAAATGATACTTTATGACGATGAATTATGTGTATACTAAAATGGTTTTTATTATTCCTAAAACAAGAGTAATTATTTAAAACGTGTCTGTAGAGAGGGTTTTTATCCACGCATAGGTATAAATTACCCGCCACTCCCGATGGTGGTATCATTTTTTTTCACCCATGACCCACCCGTGGCAAAAAAGGACAGGGTTACCGTCCATCACGATAGGAGTACCTGCGGGTTATGAGTTTTTTCTCGTCCGTTATCATCCCTATAATGACCTGGATTTGAGTTCTTTTGTCTGTTATTAAAGTAGACACAAAAGGAGCATGGTTTAACGCGAGACAATTTCTCTTCAAGGGATAAGACTAAAACCCTAATATTTTGATTGACGCACATTATAAATAGCATTCTTTAATCGGCTAAAGAAGAAAATGAGCGCTGATAGCAGACAATATTGCTCACAGTACCTTCTTGATTCAAGTTCCGATCCATGTGATTTGAACATTTGCACAAACAAAATTGGTAAAAAAGCTTTTTCTAATTGAATATTTCTACTAAGTTTATAGCTTTATCTTGAATTTTCAAAATTCTTGAAATCTAAATTTATACATGTCAGAGTCTTGGCGCATGATTCTATAATGTATTTTTAAATTTGGTTTTCGGGTCAATATATGGTAACGTTATAAAAGCAATAAAAAACAGAAAATAACTGTTTGATTGGTAAATTTAGCGTCTGAGCGAATCGGTTGTGGCGATAAATAACCTCAAACTGTTAATGTTGCGATCTGGTATAGGCTTGGATCTCGTTCGGAGCTGACTCTTTGTATACCAAGCTGAAAATAAAAGAGAATACTATTAGCTCGCATCAGGTTTTGAATCCGGGACCAACCTCCGACGTGAGGATAAGTATGGATATTATGAGATAATTGCAAATAGAATAGAGAGAGAACATGTATGGTTCGGAGTGTGTGTGCTTGTCCGTCCATGAGAGCGGACCTCTACTATTTATACTAATCGAATGTTACCTTCGACACGATAACTATGATTGTCGTTTTGGGCTCAGCGGGAAAATCGCCGAGCTGGTATTTCCTCTGTATCCGCTGGCTTGGGCGTCACGACATGCCAGTCGGTCGTGGTGGATCCTGCATAGTACTTCTCTGATATGCTGCCCTTGTACTTTTATCAGGCTAGCACCGGTGCCATTGTGTAACAATTCACATTTTCACATCTTGTTACGTCAATAAATATTCAACTATTTATTTTAAACTTCTACGCGTTTACTTAAAATATTCATCGTTTAGTTAAATCGCGTAAACTAAAAATCAACAATCAACGTAAACGGGCACCAAACAAATAAAAGTTTACGTCAAGCAAGCATCATATTATTTTTACGAAAGTAATAATTAACTTTTTATATTTTATATTATTGGTTACGTAAAATGTTTACATTTCACAATAAAATACATTTAGGCATACCCGGAAGCACCAATACCTATCTTTACTCAACCAAATACCCACAATTATACCTAATATCCAAAAATTATACATTTTCACATATATATACATACATATCCGGTTATAAGCATAGAAAAACCAAAGATATTATTGACTTTTGCAATGGGCATGTGTTGATACAATTTGCAAGCAATCTACTTACAAGAACTAGCAACTTTCTTACACAAAGGACTCATGAACCATGCCAATCCCTTACAACTCCATCCCCCCTATGGCCTTGTAAGAATCAGCCACCAAACCCCCAAAACAACGGATTGGTTTGTGGTTTTGATTAGATATTTAAAAAACTCAAAACCTTCTGTTTAAATTCGTAAAATAAAATATTTATTTTATCTTTTATTAAAATAGGACATTTCATAAGGAATTCAAGCATATAAAGAACTCGAAAATCTAAGTTATAACGAAGAAGTTATGAAGTTTACGAGTCTACAATAAAAAGTGATGTTTATAAAAGTAATTTTATAAAATCTAAAACTGAACAGACATGATGGAAAATATTTGACATTTTTCTGTGAAAGTGCATTTTTCAAGGATTCCAAATATATAAGAAACTCGAAAAACCGAATAATAACGAAGGAGTTATGGAATTTACAAGATTACGATAATTAATATATATAAAGTGTTTTTATAAAAATATTTTTATAAAAACAAGTACTGTTTATAACAGAAAGTTTTTTTGAAAAATTTATTACTTGAATAGAACTTTTAATTACGAAGACGAACATATAAAGATCACTTAAAACGGAGTTAAAACGGAAAAGATATGAGGTTTATAAAACCTTATGCACTATTTTTATACTTGTGCCCTATTTCCTGACATGAATAGTGTTGGTTCGTTTTTAATAAAAACTTTACAAAACAATGTAGTATCACTTATATAATATTTATACATGTTTTTAACTTTATAGATATTATTTTTATGCAATGATTTAAACCTTTTATATAATAACCTCATACAAATAATAAAAACGCTAAATCAAGTGTTATTAACAAATAATCAATTATTGAACAAATATAACATTTTTACGGACACATACACTTCGACATTTATTATCAAGCGTAACTTAAATGTTGTTTCAACATTTATAATTTATCAAAAACTATTAGGTGGTGATGTAACTATATAATTTATATGTTGTATTTATTAAATACAAGGCACTCATACGACCTATAATTAATTAGGTTGCATTCGGACTATCCATGACGTTTCACTCATTTGATTTGTATAATCAAAGTTCATTCACTAAGGTGAGTTTATAGCCTCGCTTTTATACAATTATATTGATTTATAACTTTTGGGTGAGAAACATGCATCGTTTTACAATTAGACGCAAGTACACTTTAAACAAAATTACGAGTTTGCCTAAGTAGCTATAACCCACTATGCCCATATCATGAACTGTTAATTACTGGATTGTAATCGCGAATGTTATGAATATATCTATTTGGGATTGACATCCCCGTCTGGGTGAGTAGCGCTCACTAGTTTCGGAGGTACCGAAACGACGGATGTATACCATGTCGGAACAATTTGGATGTTGCGGGTTGAACATCTACACGGGCACATTATTTGCATTAAATTGCATACACATACATGTTGAGCCTCAGTGTCATGAGCTTAGAGCATGCGTAATTACTTTTGTGATATTGTATCCGTTACTTATCATACACTTGAAAATCTTGCGGTCCTACTTTATACATTACTTAAACCTGTGAATTCACCAACTTTATGTTGACGTTTTAAAGCATGTTTTTCTCAGGTCAATAAGGTATAAGAAACAAGGATACATTGGTGGTCATCATTTTGGGAGTCATTTTGCATGGAGATTTAAGTGCATTACATTTTAGAGTATTTGTTATGTATTAAAATCTTTACACTTTTCAAGGATGAACAAGTTAAGCTATGGGCTTTTGTAACAAACAACTTATTTAACCCAATGTATCATTTTCAAATGACTCATATAGAGGTCGTTCTTATATCTTGTGCTATTGATCTATGAAGTAAATCCCTTAGACCCATATTTCGTTGCGACACATTTTTGGGGTGTTACAGATTGGTATCTAGAGCCAAGGTTATAGAGAACCAGGTCAAATGTTTTGCTTGGACTATAACCGTTTTCAAACATTGCATCATACAAAAGTTTTTCACGGGACATACATACACTATTTGTTTTCATTAGTTGGTCATACTAGATGCTTGCATGATTTATATACGTGTTTACCTTACATTACGTATATTACTACACATAACTTATATATATATATATATATATATATACTTATCTTCTCCTAAGTATATTTTACACTTGTTTATATAGGAGTTATCTATATAAATACTAGAACATTTCTCAAGACATTACGGTTAATATGATGGTCCAAAAACTCTTACACAAGTTTAACATATTACCTCGCAACATTTCACCTTTGGAGCACAAATTTTAGAACTAGACTAATTTTATTACTCCTCTGATTTTGAAGATAATGGCTCCAAAGAAAACCACTACCCCTGTGACCGATGCTCAACTTAAGGTACTGATTGCCCGAGGAGTTGCCAATGCATTGGCAGAAGATGAAGCAAACAGAACCAGCAGAAATGGCGATGACAGCCATGATTCTGGAACTGGTAGCAGAAGAACAGAGCGAGCTGCTCGTGAGTGCAACTACAGTGACTTCCTCAAATGTCAACCCCTGAACTTCAAGGGTACTGAAGGAGTTGTGGGTCTTACTCAGTGGTTTGAAAAGATAGAGTCTGTCTTTCATATCAGTAACTGCACAGTCGCATGTCAAATCAAGTTCTCTACTTGTACTCTCTAGGGAAAAGCTTTAACGTGGTGGAACTCCCACGTTAAGACTGTTGGCCATGATGTTGCATATGCAATGACATGGAAAGCATTGAAAAAGATGATGACTGATAAATACTGAAGCTGGAAATTAAATTATGGAACTTAAAGGTGAAGGGCACTGATGTGGAAAGCTATAGCCAATGTTTTCAAGAGTTGGCATTGATGTGCGATAGGATGTTTCCTGAAGAATCAGATGAGATCGAGAAGTATGTCGGTGGTTTGCCCGACGTGATTCATGTAAGTGTGATGGAATCTAAGCCAAAGATCATGCATGATGCAATTGAGTTTGCAACTGAACTGATGGATCAAAAGATCCGCACTCTTGCTGAACGTCAAGCTGAGAACAAGAGGAAACTTGATAACAACAACCAAGCTCAACAACAACCTCCCAAGAAGCAAGGTGTGGCTATAGCTTATACCGCTGGGTCTGGTGAAAGGAAGGAGTTTGCTGGAACTCTACCATTGTGCAACAAGTGCAAGTTTCATCACAATGGCCAGTGCACTGTAAAGTGCGCAAACTGCAAGAGAGTTGGTCATTTGACCCGAGACTGTAGGAGTCCTGCTGCTACTAACAATCAGAGAAACCTCACTTGCTATGAATGTGGGAATCAAGGGCACTACAGGAGTGATTGCCCAGAGTTAAAGAACCAAAACCATGGAAACCAAGCTGGAGGTACTGGAGCACGTGGAATGGTGCATGCCTTAGGAGGAGGAGAAACCAATCAAGACCTTAACAACATGGAGGATGATATCAATGCTTAGACTCTATTTCCTTTAAGAATTCTCGTTGTATTTTCTCTTAAATTTCCGTTGTGTTGTACAAATGATTTCAAATTATCTATCAAATCAATGTGTTGTGAAAATTTCATCAAAATTACTTTAATTCTCTATTCATTTATAAAAGCCACTCCCACAAATATTATGAAATTATAACATTATTTTGACGAAAATAAGCATCGCATCGTTAACCCTTAAATATACATAGCTTGATCACATATGTGTAATTCAGGAAGGACCATGCCCATGCTGAGAGTAGTCACCTTAAAACTTCTTGTCAAGAAATAATTTTCTATTTATATCAAGTTTTGTGTGCGTATTCATAAAACGTATTTATCACGAGGAACCAAACTAACAATCATAATAACTAAGTAAACTCTTACACCACCTTACTATATAAAGTCGACATCATTTTATACAACCGGGTATAATTCTTTGATTTATATCAATAAAGAGTTAAACATTGAAAAGTACAAATTATGTTATTAATATCTTATCGGTCTCGTGTTAAATATATTTTATATATGTTTGCACGATTTTTGGGACCAACAAGTGGTATCAGAGCCTATGGATTATTCTTATTATCCATATCCTTTTAGAAAGATTACTAATAGCAATTGAGCTATGTCATAATAGTGTATCTTCAAAAATTACTACTGATGCTACAACTTTTGAGGAGGAGATATACACTATTATTGATAAAAAGCCAAAAACCTACAACCAAAAACACCTTCTGTTTGAGAACTGAAGAAAAACACCAAAACCTGAAGACAAAACCTTCAGCATTATCCCCTTAACCACACAAAAAATCTTATCTTTCTAAAAGATAAGATTATCCAAAATCAAAAAACCCAGATCCAACTCACAAAACCATAACCCAAATCTGCCCACACAAACAAATCATAACAAACAAAGAAAACAACAAAACACACTACCTACTCAAAACAAAAAAACCAATCGGTACATATGTACTCACACCCTCGTATCAAAACCAAAACCCAGATCCCGATTTACAAATCCTAACAAAATCATCATCCTACGAACAAAATGATAATTGCATCGACACTCCCACTGGTTTTGATCTAAACAAAACCACAATCATCTCAAATCCAAAATAAGGGAGCGGATAAGTGTAAATGGGTAGGAGTTGAGTAGTTGTGGTTATCAAGATTCGAGCTCTCAAGAGATGGGAAGATGATATGGATAACGTGGATTGTTTCTCTTGTTTTAGGATTAAAGGTTGTGAAGTGGAATCACTAAACCAAAAAGTATCTCTAAAACTGAAGAAATGAAAAGGGTGTTGTTTAGTTTTTATTGGAACTGAAAAGTAATATCGAATATATGGTTTGTTCAGTTTTATAATGAAACTGAAGACAAAAGAAGGGGAGTGGAACTGACGTGTTTTTCCATGGATATAATTGAAGTGGGCTTTAGTAGGTTTGGGCTCCAGTAAGTATATATCAGTTAAAACTGATCACGTGTATATACTAGTGGGTCACGAACCCAAAAGCTGAACCACCTTCCAAAGTTAAACCCGCACTCAAACCTGAACCCTACCAAAACTGAACCACAAATCTAAACCATCACAAAGGTGAACCGCAAATTAAACCTTTAGTTTTTTAACCCGGCCGCTGAAGCTGAATTGAACCTCCTTCAGTTTTGAACCTTCAACTAATTAAATCTTGGACGTTGAACCAGTCACGATACTGGTCACCGAACCCAGTCAGAAACTGAACTGAACCTCCAAGAAAAACTAAAGAACTTCAGCGAATTAACCTCCAAGAAAAACTAAAGAACTTCAGCGAATTAAACCTTGGACGTTGAACCAGTCACGAAACTGGTCATCGAATTCAGTCAGATAATGAACTGAATCTCCAAGAAAAACTGAAGAACTTCAGCAACATTTACAACAAGGTATACAACTATTTGTATTTTATTGTTGT
>BQNB010002967.1:0-25123 GCA_026074375.1 Tanacetum coccineum
ATTTTCACTTGACTCTTTATGGGAAGCACCCTAGGGACAAGCATTGCAGGTGTATTTGGTAGATACACCGTCAATGCTTTGATTGGTATTGAGGCGGTGGTCTGATTTTTGAGAGCTTCTTCTTTCATCTTTATGAGATCTTAAGACCAAAATATTTGCTCAGGGGTCAATTGCTTATGTGGTATGAAAGTCGCTAAGTAATTCTCTTTTGAGTAATCAGGTGGTGCAATCTTAACTTTATGAGTCGCACACTCAGGGTCTTTCATTTTGTCATTCATTTTCATCCTAGTGATTTCAGCTATCTCTAGGGTATCTTCTGTGTTGTGCACTGAAGCCGAGACATGATTATTTTTGATAATTTCATAACCATTATATAGAGCAGGCTGAACTTGCTTTGCATGGGTGAGGCATAAATGGTTCTTGTATCCAATAGCTATTTTATTTTGTTCATTATAATAGGGATTTGGTTTACACAACATGTGAAATGTTTGAAGAGACTCGTCGTATTTGTATAATTTATCCTCGACCTTTACTTTTAAAGCTTTCATGTCTAAAAATTCTTCAAGGTATTTGTTTTCTTTCTGTTTAAAATCCTTTTTCAAAGACGTAACTTCTTCTACCATTGAATTGTTATGGTTGATCGTAGAAGCAAGTTGCATTTTTACAGAATGAAGTTCCTTTTTTAAATTTTCTTCCTTAATATTACCGTCAGTGAAAACTATTCTTAATTGTTCATCAATCTTTTGTTCTCTTTTCGTTAATTCAAACCTGACCCGTCTTTTATACAATTCAACTTGTTCCTTATATGTTGCAAGTTCAGCAGTTAGTGAATTATCAACTATTGTGTTCCGTGTTGTTTTAGAGACATATTGGGCATGAGGTTCATACATATCATTATTTATCATCATGTATGCATCATTTGGAAGAGAAGATACATTGCTTTGTACAACTGGCACTGCGTTGTCCTTTACATACTGATCATACAGAATCATATTGCTATCATTCGTATAATCGACATGCGAGTCAACAACGTAGTTTGGTTGTACATCGTCATGTATCTCGTGTTCTTCATGATGTTCACAAACAGCATCCTGATAGTGATCATGGTCGTGTACCTCAGATAGAATTTCTGAATCATACGACGAACCAACTTTATCATAAATAGGATCTGCAGATGATAGATTAGCCATGAACATAGTTTGTGCCATGGGAGCCTCATCAACATCATAATCAAAAGCATCACAGTCATCAGCTTGAAACACATTATCCACATTGAGTGCTAAATCCTAAACAGGTTGCTTATCCACATCTTTATCAATATCAGTGTCTTGTCCACTTGCAATAAACAATAACTGCTCTTCATCCAATGCCACCCCATTCTCTTAAGCTTGCGTCAGCAACATCTTGTCTTTAAAGTATTTTGAGTTCTATAGACGCTTAGATTGAGTGCAGTTCCTTGCTATGTGGCCTATATCATTTCAGTTGTAGCACTTAATATGCCTTGCTTGACATGGATTAGCATTCCTAACTCTGTTCAGTGCTCCCCCATAACCAGCTGCACCTCCACCCTGTGCATTGTTCCCTTGACCTCTATTCTGTCAACCCTGAACATTCTGAACTATAACCCTGCCGTCTTGAACTGTAGCTTGGTTCCTTGTATTTGATGAAGTTTTGAGTTGATTGTTTGTTTGAGGTAGGTATGTTTTGTATGATTGGGTGAGTAAGGCAGTGTTTTTTGGGTTTAAATACTCAATTAAGTTGTAAGGTGGAGAGAGTCTCGAACAAGTTTTGAGTATGTCAGGAAAGTGTGGTGGAACATATGTGGAGGTGAGCGTAGGATGATTGTGAATAGTACTTGTGCTGGATGAGACATTAGACAACAAAGCAAGAGATCCACCACGAGTTGTGATAGTTAAATTCCTCTGATCGAACATCAATTTTTTCTCGATTGGCCTGTGCCTCCGGGTGCTTCAGAATAAGCATACAACTGATCATAAGTTGGAGTCCCCTCAATCCCATTGTTTATTTCATTGCTGTCACAAATCTAACCTCCATTCAGTGCAGACATGTATGTTCCCAAACTTTGATTCAACTTCATTTTGGACCTGTTATCTTGATTGTTCCGCATGTCATTGATGATTTTAGCAAACAGACATAGTAGTCCGTGAATAGGTTTCTCCATTATTTTGTCAAAAGTGTTCAAGTCATCATACAGTTGTGATTTCCTGGTCTTCTTTGAGGTAATTCTGAACCTTCCAGGACATCGTACACATTGAGTCCCATAATGGTCTTTGCATCGGTGTAATGATTGATAAAGAGAGTAATACTTTTGAGCAGCCCTTGAAGTAGATGTGTTGTTGCCCTGAAATTCAGCATTGTACCTTTCCTTATCTTCAGGTGACAAATCTAAATAGACTCATGGTCGTTCTGGACCTAGATGTGGGGCACCTTTAGTCCCTTCAGCTAGTGTTTCCCGAAATGTCCCCATCTGAAATGGTCCTTCATCAATTGAATTTTGAATGTTCACACCATTCTCTTTACCCTGACAATACAGGCGAATACGTTGTTGCCATGAGGCAAAGTCAGTCCTATCAGCTAGATAGGGTGGGGTCCGGTGTATCTCCGAACGGGCACATTCAATGTCTTTGTTCCGGAAAGAATTACCCATGCACAATATTTGTGACAATGATTAATTATCAACAATGATTAGTGATTATATGTTAAAAGTTGTGATTGATTGTGTTAAATAGTAAATTGTTGTAAAAGGTTGTTAGGATTACATGTTGAAGAGTTTAGTTCAAAAATCCAAAAAGTCAACAACTCGCTGGATGTAACTCGCTGGTAGAGAGTAGACAACTCGCTAGCAAGAAAGTAAATTGATAGAGTTCCTATTCATAAGTCGCTAGAAAAATTGTCTTCAATTAACCTGTAACTCGCTATGCTTAACTCGCTGGAAGAGAGTAGACAACTCGCTGGCTAAAAATTAAATTGACATAGTTCCTGTTCACAAGTCGCTAGAAAAAGAACTTCAAAAAACAGGAACATCACTGCTATGCATTAACTCGCATGGAAGAGAGTAGACAGCAACTCTTCTGGCTAGAAAATTAAAGTGACCTAGTTCCTTTCACAAAAGTCCTAGAAAAAAGATCTTCAAAAACCTGTAACTCGCTATACTTAACTCGCTAGTATCCAACTCGCTACCTGTAAGTCGCTAGATCCAACTCGCTACCTGCAAGAGAAGAGTTAACTCGCTGCCTAACTCGCTACCTGCACAAGACGAAAACTCGCTGACACTGTACTTACTGACACACAATGTACTATTCTGACAACTCGCCAGTACAGTAACTTAACTCGCTACGAAGAACTGCGAACATTGATCTAACTCGCTAGAATGAAAAACTTGGTTTTTCACCTAAAAACACCTAAAAATCACCCTTTTGAACGTTTTTGCCTAGTTTCTTTTGCACAACCTGATACTAGAAGGCTCTAGCAACTATAAAAACATGAACTTTAACATCACAAACGTCAAGATCAAAGAAAACCAAGAACAAGACTATAAACCTTCAAAAACCAAACTTTTGATCTAAACTAACCAAGAAAATGCACACACAATCTAGCTAATCATCCCATGTGCTCTGATACCAATTTTAGGATATTGGAAATCATAACACAATTGAATGACTAGTGGATTAGCCAAGTTCTAGAGAGAGAAAGTGAGAGAAAACTTTCTAGAGTGAGAAAATGAACTTGTATAAATGAAATGACTAACCCACCTCTTCCATGGCATGAAATAGGCTTATATAGTTAAAATGAAATCGGCCTAAGGCCTTGGTAAAGGGCTAATACATTGGGTTTAATACCCGGCCCCATATCGAACATTATACATTAACTACTTAACTACGAGCAACAATAAACAGTAAAATACACAGGGTGACCGAGTCTTTTTCTAATTTCTAACTATTTAATTATGTCAAAATTAATGTGTCTTGGTCTTAGGAAGAAGTCCCGCCTAAGTCTTAAGAATGATATGCCACATCGAGATAAGTAATCATTGCACTGAATAAACAAACCAACTTCTAATCAGATTAATAATGGCTAATACAATTTTCTATCATAAGGCTTGACCGCTCTTTTATCTTTTGTTAATTTGTCTGCGTGGGTTAAAGTGTCTTGAATTGAATGTAGTCACCACCAAACCCATGCCAGTCTGTCAGGCTAAAAACTCCTTTTTTACCTGTTAGAATTAGAATTAGAACTAACATAGGATTAACATAGGTTTGACTTAGATTAGTTAACTAAAATATTAATAAATTGAGAGATTTAACCTCGCTTCAAGTGTTCGACACCCTACTTACCACGAATCTACCACTGACCGGGTACACTGCCCGTTAAAGTGTTATTTTTGGTTAAGTCGGAAAAATATAAATTTAAAACTTGAACTTTCTTAAATAAACACCACACAACGACACATCAATCTCCTTGACAGGATTTCCAGCATAAGCATCAGATCTTCTAATGTGTGAATCATCAGAATCACCTTACTTACTTGTTCTCTTTATCGGAACGTCTCAAAGCAGACAACACGATAAGAGTGAATCGGTTACTTACTATATTACCGATTAAATAGTCAATTCATAATCTTGATCAAATTGATATCCAGTGTCACAAGTTTGATCAATATAGGATCTCACAAGTCACCTACCGCAGAGCTTGTTTGATGTTGGCTTTGGAAGGATTTCCATCATCATTGTGAATACTTAAGTATCACTCTAATATTCTGGCAAGATCACGAGGATAATGCGTAGGACCCTTGATATTTTACTTGTTTTCACAGTGTATGAAGAACAAATATATGAATGATAGTGTCCTAGTGAGATTTATGGATGATCTATTTAAAGGCTTTAGACTCGATAGTGCACTTTTGTTTTAGTAATCAGAGGCTGGAGCAAACTACCACCTTTTCAATATCAACTAACTCAGAGTGAGAAAGTTAATAGAAATGCGTTTATCTTCATGAGAAATGAAACAAGAGTCTTTTGAGAGACCTTGAGTGGCTAGGGAGGCTTGTGCTTTGCATCACTGGGTCCATGATGTCTATCTTCAATACCAGACAACAACTTAGTGTTTTTGATAACATATGTATTGACCCGGTTTCTGCCTAAGTGTAAAGAGGGCTTCTTTCTTTTTACCCTTTATCTTTACATTTCTTTTTCATTCTTCAACCCCTTCAATGCTTACCAATACTTCATTACTAACACCTTGTTGGGTTTGTTCTAGTGTTAACTCTGTTTTAGTCCGCATTATTCCCCATTCTCACTTTTACTCCTTTTATATCATACCTAATGACTTATACACTATCTAATGGAATGTATCTAGGTAGATCCCTTCGGTTCGGGCTGGATCATGGAACATATACCTAATCTTAACCACCTTATAACTCCATATAATTAACTACATGGTCAATCTTTTTGGTATCTCCATTATTGCCATTAAAACCATATTGAAAAACTAATCAAGGTACTTGTGATATAAATCAAAATGTTTGTACCTTGATGTTTTCATCTTTTGAAAATTCTCCCCCTGCATATGTGTATCGATTACCGAAAGCCTTTTGCACTTACAAGGGAGAAGCTAGCACTAGAGTCTTTTTAGATCACGTTTATTAGTTGCATAGTTTTAATCACATTTCCTCCCTCTATCCAAAATTTCAAAATCTTTTGATATATGGGATATCAATTGATTAAGACTATACTAGGGAGAGATATTACTAATTACCAAGCTTATTCAGAACATATTAATGCTCCCCCTTAATTTATGAGGGAAGGATATAGTGCTAAGTACATATTTTGAAAGATTTTGAATTTAATGAATAATTCATAAAAAGTTATACTTAACACATATATACTTATTTATGTACACTACATAGTTATATATTATACAAGATAAGATATTAGACAGGACCTGACATGTTTATACTAAGTATGACCAGGTAATACTATCCTCTGCAACAGTCGTCTGTCTGTCTTTGTGTTCCTTCCACCAACAACGCATTCCAAGCTTCTCTTGAACTATCTTTCCAGCAAGAGATCGAACACATTTGAACTTGAGCTTGTATGGTTGGTGGTGTGGGTGTTGATGCTGTCTTTTCAGTAACTATTAAGATAACAGTGTCAACGAGTGAAGGTCTTTGGACAGATGGGTCCTCTTGATGAATGGGAACATCCACTATTAAATGAATCTCGTATTCAGTAGATGACAGAGTTAAACTGGATGTTCATCTCCAACTTGTTTCATTGTAACTTCTGCATCGGCTTTGTTTTCATCAGCTTTGTTTTCATCAGCTTTGTTTTCCTCATCACTGGAGACATTTTTAACTTCATCATCAGATCTAGAAAATGAACTGCATAAGCTACCAGAATTGTCCTTTGGCTCGTCAGGAACCTCTGGATTAATACCAGATCCTTCACTTATGCATTTGGAAAGTTGTTGAATTCTATAGTCAAGCTTGCTTCTTCTTCTTTTAGAAGATTCCATAGCTTCCACCCGAACCAGTAATCCTTTCTTGAGTAGATTCAAGACTTTCTTCCAAGAGCATCGGAATAAGAATACCTGCATGAAGAAGTCTTGTTGTATAAAGGCCAAATACTTGAAGTACCCAATTGATCGATTTCAAGAAGTTGAAACCATATCATCAAAGTCACTTAAGTCCCGGATGTGCACATTTCTCTCTTCAGGATAGTGATGATATAAATTATAACACCAAAGTCAACTAAGTCCCGAATGTAGACAATTAAACCCTCTAAGTAGTCGAAATGAAAACACCAAAGACAACTAAGTCTCAAATGTAGACATTTCTTCTTGCAGGATACTGACTATCTAAAGGAATCATCATACCTATATGTACCTATTTTATCAAATATTTCTACTTCTTTGAGAATAAGCTTAGTGATTAACTGGTCGGGTAAACATTAATTGAATCAGAAACATATCATCAACTTCAAGGCTTCTAAAACTACATAATTGTTTCTAAAAAATCCTAAGCCTTTTAAAACTATGAGGTGTTGGCAAACTTGGTCGTCTGTAGTTTTAAGCCTAAGCCACTAATCTTGAAATTATATTTAAGCCTCTAAAGTTATTAACTTATGACAACTGAAGCCCTTGGAGTTAAAAATAATAAACTCCCCCTCAAATTATTATCCATTAAGTTAAAACTTTTTCCATATAATTACCGTGACTTGTTGAAGATAATTCAAAAACACTTTCTCCCCCTCGAATAGAGACCCATATTATATTTAAAGATCTATTGTATTTGTTTGAGTGGTCAAAATTTCTTGAAAATCTATTTGTAATGTCAAAGAGTGATTTTGATTTGATTATAACACTTTTTCAAATGGTTAACCCGAACTTGATTTATAAAATCAATATTTTTGAGAAAAATTGTTCGTTATAAAACTTATACAAATTATGAAATAAGATTTCTCTTCATTTGAGGAATAAATGCACTGACACGTACACGTATTCTGTGAGACAGCCCGCGGTGTGTAGCAAAGTATACACAAGGCTTTGTATGAATATTAAGTAATTCATACCCGAGAAATTTAATTCCTGTTATGAGGTCAAGTTTTCTTTTTAACGATAAACTTGCCTGAAAAATGATGAGCAGGTTGCTGTTTGAATTAACAGCAAGCCATTGACATGTTTTGAAAGTATTTACAACTTCTGCTCGAACTTCATTTATAGCGCCGTGTCATTATTGAATGACATTTCTAAGGCTGTAAATGTTATCGATTCCATAAGACATGTTAAAAATAACATATTTGTGTATTTTTCTGGTTTTTTATTTTTGTATTTTGTTTTTGAAATTTTTTTATAAGAATGAAAAATCTTTTTGGGTTTTTATATTTTCTTATTTACTTGTTGTACATAGGAAATGTGAAGAGTTACCACCATTACTCTTCCTCTTCTTTAGCCAGGTTTTTTAGAGTTTCGGGAGACATGCTTTTCATTCTAAGTTTTTCTATCAAGAAGTTGAATCTTTTTCGAGGCAAAGCTTTAGTGAAGATGTCTGCTAGTTGATATTCAGTTCTGACGAAGTAGAGTTCCACCACTCTATTTTCCACTTGCTCCTTAATAAAGTGGTATCTCACATCTATATGCTTGGATCTTAAGTGTTGAACATTGTTGAAGCATAAAGCGATTGAACTCTTGTTATCACTGTATAAAGGACTCTTATTGAATTTAAGCCCATAGTCTGTTAGTTGTGACCTCATCCATAAGATTTGAGCACAACACCTAGATAAGGCTATATATTCAGCCTCTATACTGGAGATAGCAGTACTCTTTTGCTTTTTGGATGACCAACTAACAAGTTTATCCCCCAAGAAGTATGCACTTCCAAATGTGCTGCGTCTAGTATCTTGACACCCGTCGTGGTCTGCATCTGCATATGTTGATCGAGTAATTCAAGAGTCTTTTGAATACCAAAGACCCATATCATTGGTTCCTTTCAGGTATCGAAAGATTCTATTAACTGCATGTAAGTGCCTTTCGGTAGGCTTTGACTGGTACCGGGCACATATGCACACTACAAATATGAGGTATGTTCTGCTAGATGTAAGATACATTAAGGAACCAATCATACCATGATAATGTGTAGGATTGACTGGTTCCCCCTGTAGATCTTCATCCAGTTTACTTTTGTACACCATAGGGGTGTCAACGGGATCACTAGATATCATACCATATTTCTTTATTATTTCAAGAGCATAATTAGACTAGTTAATAAAGATGCATCTAGGACTTTGATAAATTTAAAGTCCTAGAAAGAACGACATTTTGTCCATCATCGACATCTTAAATTTAGAAGACATTATTTTAGCAAATTCATCACACATAGCAGGATTAGATGAGGCAAATATTATAACATCGACATAAATTTATACCAATAAGATGTTACATCCTGCTTTCCTGGTGAATAGTGTTGGTCAACTGCACCTTTGGAGAATTCTTGTGATAGTAGAAAACTAGACAACTTGTTATACCACGCGCGTGGAGCCTGCTTAAGACCATAAAGTGCCTTTTTAAGCATGTACACGTGATTTGGCTTGTCTTGATCTACGAATCCTCCCGGTTGACTTACATAAACCACTTCTCGTAGCTCGCCATTCAAGAAAGTAGTTTTGAAATCCATTTGGTAGATCGTTATGTTCTTGTTGGAAGCATTTGTAATGAAGATACAAATGGCTTCTAGTCTGGAAATCGATGCAAACGATTCCTTGAAATCAATCCCCTCTTCTTGACGGTATCCTTTAGCAACCAATCGAGCCTTGTTTTTTAGTACGCCCCCAAGTTCGTCTTTCTTGACTTTGTAGATCCACTTTAGTTTGATCAACATTACAAAGTCTGGATATGGTACTAATTCCCAAACTTGCGATCGCTCGAATTCATGTATGTCTTCCTTCATGGCTTCTATCCAGGAGGATTCGATCATTGCTTCTTTAAAATTCGTTGGTTCAACTGAAGTGACAAATGCATCGAAATAATACCATATGGCGTATGTCTTAAGTTGATTTCTTGTGGAGACTAGGGTCTCCAATCACATTTTCTAGTGGATGATTCTTAGTCCATTTACCAAGAAGATCTAATTGAGTGTGGGATGGCCTCACATTAGATGATGATCCTTGAGAAGTCGAGTCTTCATGAAGAGTTTCATGAAGTGGATCATCATGAAAGTATGGTGTTTTAGGGATATTTCAACACCTTGAAAGATAATTAAAGATTGTTCTTGTTCTTGTGTTGACAGGTTACTTGTGGATGGTGCATCTTGGTAAATTGAGGTTGACATAGGTGAACCGGTTGGGTCAATAGGTCTTGGAGCAGCAGCAACAGGAACTGGAAAAACGACACTCGAAGGAGGATTGAAAAACTTATCAAACATTAGTTGGAACAAGATATCCCAATCATTTTTAGTGGGTGGTACATAAGGTGGTTGAGGAATATGATTTGGCATGAGTCCTGAATTGAGTGTTCCAAGTGTCATTAATTAAGGTGCGGGTCCTAAACTGAACTATTCAAAAGCCATTGTTGTCAGCTCATCAAAGGTTACATGAACAGTTTCCATGTTTAGTTGGGTTATTTTGTTGTACATACAAAATGCCTTCTTTACAGGAGCGTAACCAATAAAAATACCAATATTGGCTTTTGCTTTAATTTACCCAAATCCTCACTGTCATTGGTTGGATAACACAGGGAACCAAAGACATGGTGATAAGATAAATCTGGTTTCTTATTGTGCATCAACTCATATGGAGTTTTGTTGTAACGGAGACATATGAGGGATCTGTGTTGGGTATAACAAGCTGTATTGATAGCTTCTGCCCACAAAAACAATGGAGCTTTAGAAAAAATCAGCATAGTGCGAGCAGCTTCCACTAAAGTGCGGTTCTGTCTTTCGACAACGTTGTTCTGTTGTGGAGTGCGAGCAACGGATGTTTGATGTGATATTCTGATATTATCATAATATTCACAAAGAGTCTGATTTAAAAATCCAGTTCCATTATTTGTTCAGACATGACAGACAGTTGCATTCAAATGAACTTGTATCTGCTTCAAGCATTTGATAATGACCTTTGGAGCTTCATCCTTTGATCTCAAAAACTTGACCCACGTAAATCTTGAGTAGTCATCGATGATAACTAGAATATATTTCTTCCCATTTATACTCTCCATACGCATTGGCCCGCAAAGATCCATATGCAGAAGATAAAGTTTTTCTTGATTAGTGTCATCAACTTTGGGTTTGTTAGTGGACTTCTTGCTTTTTCCAAGAGAACATGCCGAACATAAATGATCTTTCTCAAATTTCAGCTTTGGTAGACCTTGAACAAGACCTTGCTTAGCTAACTGATTTAAAGTACTGAAATTCAAATGAGACAACCGTTAGTGCCATAACCAGTTATTAGTCTTAGAGGCTTTAGATAGCAGACAGATTGGAGAAGACTTCAGCATATCATCCAGTGAAATGGTGTATAAATTTGTGTCTCTTGATTCAGAAAGTAAATCATCACCGTCTAAATTATAAACATAACACGTATGTTTCCGGAATGCAACTTTGAGATCTGAGTCATAAAACTGACCCATAGAGAACAAATTGTGCCCCAGACCTTCAACATACTACACCCGCAAGATTGTAACATTCCCAAGTTGATAGTCACCATAACCCATAATCTTTGCAATTTGATCATTTCTGAATCTAAAAATACCTAAAAATTTGCTAACGAAGTTGATGAGCACTGCCCAGTCATTTGCTTGGAGCAGCCCGATTCCAAGTACCAAAGTACGATTTATACGACCTGAAATGGACATAGGAAGAAGATGGAGCAGTAGAAACTTTGGATCCCCATTTTTGCATGGGTTCCGAGTGGTTAGAAATCTTAGAACCTACGGTCTTAGATTGACTACTCGAACCTACATGTTTTATATCTTTGGGTTTCCCTAATTTGTTACTACATGGTTATGTTTGCTTAAGTGGTGTTGCTGATATAGATTTCCTAGGAGGCACTACATTAGTTGAGATGATCCTAGTTAAAAGGCATGTATTTCCGACTATAGTAAAGGTCCGTCCTATAGGTTTCCAACGATATCCAATATTAGTGTAAACTTTACCAGTAGGTTTCCACATTTTCTTCTGTATGCTCTTTGGAGATCTAGATTTCACAAACTTAGGTTTGACACGAGCATTCACATCATTAAGATAACCACTAACACAAAGATCATGAATAGCATCAAACATACATTCATGACAGGTAGCACAAACAAGTTCAGAATTCACATTCAACACAGAATGCTTAACATTTTCATTAAAGACTGTTTTAGAAACACGATTCAGATTATTTTTGTTATTTTATTTTTTTTTGTTTTTTATTGTTTGTTTATATTTTTTTATATTTTGTTTTTTTGTTTTGTTTTTTTTTTTTTTTATTTCATTTTATATTTTTTATTTTTGCAATTTTTTTTTGACTGTAATGAGTATTTTTATATTTGTTTTTTTTTAATTTTTTTCTTTTTTGTTTTGTTGATTGGTTTTGTGTTTTGTAATAGTTATAATTTTTTTATCCGATTTTTTTTTTATATTTGTTTTTAATTTTTGTTCCATAGCTGTATTATTGTTTTATTTTTTTTTTTTTTTATAATAATTTTTCATTTTTTTATTTCATTTATTGTGTTTTTTTTTATCATTATTTTGTTTGATTTTTTTTTTAATTTGTTAATTTGTTTTTTTTTTCTTTTATTTTTTTATTTTTAAATTCTTATTATTTTATTATTTAACAATTACTTTCATTTTATAATATTTTGTTTTTTTTTTAATTTTTTTTATTTTTTTTTTATATTTTCTTTTTTTATTATTATTTGATTTTTTTATTTTTTTTTATTTTTTTATTTATAATTTATTTAATATTTCTGTTTTTTTTTTTTTTTGTATTTATTTTTTTTAGTAAATTTTTGACATATTTTAAATTTTTTTCGCTTTTTTTATTTGATTTAATTTTTTTTTCGTTTTTTTCCTTTTTATATTTTTTTAACAATTATTTTTTTCTTTTTAATTTCATTTCCTTTTTTTATTATTTTTAGATTATTTTTATATTAATCTTTGTTTATTATTTTTTTATAATTAGTATTCATAAATTATGATTTTTTTAATATTTAATTTAATTTATTCATCTAATATTTTTTAATATGTATGTTTTTTAATTATTTATTTTTTAAAATTTTTATTTTTATAAATGACTCTTTGTTTTATTTGTTTAATTTTTCTTTATTATTTTTGATTTTTTTTTTTTTAATTTTTTTTTTTTTTTTTTAGTTTTTTTTTTTTATATTTTTTATAATTTGATTTTTTTTTTATTTAATTAAATTTTCTATGTTTTTTAGTTTTTTAATTATTTTAAATTTTAATATTAATTGAGAATTTTATTTGTTTATTCCATTTTTTTATATTTATTTATTTTTTTTAAGTATTTTTTTTTTTTTTTATTATATTAAGTTTGTTTTTATTTATGTTTTTTTTTATTTTTTCGTTTTCTTATTTTTTTTTTTTTTTATTTTATTTTTTTATATTTTTTTTTTTGTTTATTTTATTGATTTTTTTATTCATGTTTTAAATTTTTTTGTTTATTTTTTTTTTTTATTTTTATATTGATTTTTATAAATTTTTTTTTTTTTTTTTTTTTTGTTTATTTTTATAATATTTAATTTTTATTTTTCTTAATTATTTTATTTTCATATTTATATTGTATTTTAAACTTCTTTAAATTCAAATTTTTATATTTTATTTTTTTGTATTTTGTTTTATTTTTTTTTTTTTCTATTTATTTTTTTTTATGTTTTTTTTTATTTTATTTTTTTTCATATTTTTAAATTAATATTATATTTTTATAATTTTTAACTTTTCATATTTTTTTTGAGTCGTTTTAAATAATTTATTTGTTCATATATA
Organism: Tanacetum coccineum; assembly: GCA_026074375.1. Lineage (NCBI taxonomy): Eukaryota > Viridiplantae > Streptophyta > Magnoliopsida > Asterales > Asteraceae > Tanacetum > Tanacetum coccineum. The sequence continues at coordinate 13,496 of BQNB010002967.1, forward strand.
ATATTTTCTATATTATTTTTCATATGTATTTTTTTCATTGGTTTATTATAAATTTTTTCTAGTTTTTTATTTTTTTTTTTATTTTTTTTTTATTGTGTATTTATCATATAATTATTTTATATCCATTATAAGTTTCATTTATTTTGATAATTTTTATTTTTATTTCTTCATTTTATATTTTAATTCTTTTTTTTTTAAATTTTTTTTTTTTATATTTTTATTTTTATTTATTTATTTTCTATTATTTTTTTTTGTTTTATTTTGTTTTTTTTGTTTTTTTATAATACTTTATTAATTTCATTTTTTTTATTATTTTATTATTTGTTTTTTATTTATTTTTATTTTTTTTTGTTATGATGTATTTTATTATTTTTATTTTATTTTTTAATTTTATTCATTATTTATTTGTTTATTATTTTGTTTTAGATTTTTATTTAATATTATTTATTTTTTTTTTTTTACAGTTTGGTTTTTTTTCATTTTTTTTTTTTCTTTTAATTATTTTATTTTTGATATTGTTATTTATTAATTTTATAACATTTTTTATATTTTTTATTACATATTGTTTATTTATTTTCTTTGTTAAATTTTATTTTTTTTTATTTTATTTTATTTTTATTATTATTTTTTTTGTATGATTTTATGTTATTTATTGAGTTGTATTTTGATTTTTTTATTTTATATAATTGTCTTTTTTCATTTTTGTTTTCAAATCATTTATTTTAACTTTAGTTTTTCCTTATTTTTCATCTTTTCATTTTTTTTTTCGTTATTTTTTATTTATTTTTTTTTTCATTTTTATATTTTTTTTTTACATGTTTTATAAAGTTTTGTTTTTTTTTTTTTATTATTTATATTTTATTTTCATTTTTTCATTTTTTTTTAATTTTTTGTTTTAAATATTTTATTTTTATTTTATAAAATTTAATTTTTTTTAAATTATATATTATTTATTTATTGTATGCATTTTATTTTTTTATTTTTTATTATTTTTTTTTTTTAATATTTTGCAATTTCATTTATTATGTTATGATATTAATTTTTTTGATTTTTTTATTATTTTCATCTTATTACTATGTACTTTTTTTTTATTTTATTTTAATTTATATTTTTTTTTTCATTTTTTTTTTTTTTTAATTTTTCATTTTTTTCTGTTTTTTTTTATATTTATCTTATTCACTCATTTTTTGTTTTTTTTAAATTTTTTTTATTTATTAATTTATTTTATTGTTTTTTGATTTTGCTTTCTATTTTTATTTTAAGTTGTTATTTCTTTATTTTAACATTTTATTTTTTTTAATTTTTTCTTTTTAGTTTATTTATTTTTATTTTATGTTTTTTTTTTATTTTTTTTTTATTATTTTTTTTGTTTTATTTGTTCTTTTTTTTTATATTTTTTTTTTTTTTTTTATTTTTTTTATATTTTTCATATTTTTTTTTTTCTCATTTTATTATTTTTTCGATTCTTTATTATTTTTGTTTTATAATTTTCATTTATTTTTATTTTTAATATCTTTTCATCTTTATTTAATATTTTCTTTTTTTATTTTTTTTTTTATTAATTTATTTAATTCATTTATTTTTTTTTTATATTTATTAAATATTATTTTTTTATTTTTTCTTATTTATTTGTATTTTATATTAAGTTTTTTTTTTTATTTTCAATTTTAATTTATAGTATTTTATTTTTTGTTCATTTTTATTTATTTTTATTTTTTGTTATTTTATTTTTAGTTTGTAATTGATTTTTTATTTATTTATTAATAAATTTTATTTTTATATTATATTTATTATTTAGATTATGTTTTATTTTATATTTTTTTTTACTAATTCATTTTTCAATTTTTAATTATTTTTTTTTTTTTTTTTTTGTTCTTTTTTTTTATGATTTTTTATCTATTATTATATATTATTTTTTTTTTATTTTTTAATATTTATTTTTCCCATATATTATATATTTTTAATTATATAAATTAAAATCTTATTTTATTATTTTTTTTTTTTTTTTTTTTCATTTTCATTTATTTTTTTTATTAAATTTTTATTTATTTATTCTTTCTTATATACATTATTTAATTTTAATTTTTAAATATTTTTTTTTTTTAGTTGATTTTTTATCTTTTTTTGTTAATTTAAGTATTTTATTTTTTTTTTTTTTTTCTTATATTATTTTCATTTTACAATATAAAAATTATTTTTATATTTTAATTTATTCATTTATTTTATATTTGTTTTTTTTTTTATTTGCTTAAATTGATTTTATTAATTATTTTATTTATTTTTTTGTTTATTTATATTTTTTTTTTTTTTTTTTAATATTTTTTTATAGGACATCAAATTTTCTTTTTTTATTTTTTCTTTAATTTTTTATTATTTAACTTTTGTTTGTTATTATTTTTTTTTTTTTTTTTTGTTTGATTTTTTTTAATTTTTTAATTTTTTATTTTTTTTTTAATAATTAATTTTTTTTTTTATTATTTTTTTTTATGTTATTTATTTTTTTTCTTTTTTTATAATTTCTATTTATATTTTAAATATTATTATTTTTTTATTATTTATAATATATTTGTTATTTTTATTTGATATATTTAAATTTAATTCTATTTATTTTATTATTTTTTAAATGTTTTTGAAATTTTTATTTTTTTATGAAAATTTATTTATTATTTATTATATTTTTATTTTTAATTTTTTTCTTTTATAACATTTTAATATTTGATTTTGTTTTTTTATTATAATTTCTCTGTACATTTAAATTTTATTTCATCATATTTTTTAATTTATTTATTTTTTATTTTATCTATTTATTTTTTTTTAACATTTATTTTTTTTATTTTTTTTTTTTTCATTAATTCTTTTTATTTTTTTATTTATATTTTTCTTTTTTTTTTTTAATATTTTATTTCCATATTTATATATTTTGTTATAATTTTATTTATTTTTTAATCATTTATATAATTATTTATTATTAAATTTTTTGATTTGATTATATTTTTTATTGTGTTTTATATTTTTTTTTTAATTTTCATTTTTTTTATTTATTTTATGTTGTTATTTTTATTTTTTTTTTTATTTTATCATTTAATTTATTTTATTTTATTTTTATTCTTTATTTTTTATTATAAATTATTATGTATTATTTTTATAATTGTATTATTTATTTTATTTTTTTATTATATTATATTTTATTTTTTAAATACATTTTAATTCATTTTTTTTTTATTATTTTATTTTTATTTTTTTTTTTTTTTTTTTTATTCTAAAATTATTTTTATTATTTTTTTTCCATATTAATTTATATTTTATATTCCTTTTTTTTTATTAATTTTTCATATTTTTAGTTTATTTTTTTTATATTATTTTTTATTTTTATTATTAGTAATAATTGTTTATTTTTTTATTTTGTTATATTTTAATTTTTTAGTTGGACATTTTTTTTTTTATTTTATTTCATTTTTTTATTAATTATATTATTTTTTTTAATTTTATTTTTTTTTTTTAAAGTTTTATTCTTTTATTATTTATTATCATTTTTTTTTTTATATATTTTTTAATCATTATAAAATAACTTATAATTTTTTTTTATACTTTTTATTATATTTTTTTATTTTTTTCATTTTTTTAATTTTTTTTTTTTATAAATTCATTTTATTAATATTCATCATTTAATTATTTTTTTTCATTTTTTTTTTATTTTTTAATTTTTCATTTTTATATTATGTTTTATTATATTCTTATTTATATTTTAGTTTATTAATTATTATTTTAAATTATTTTTTTTTTTATTTAAAAATTATTTTTTTTTTTATTTATTTTTTTCTTTTATTATTGAAACATTTTTATTTTATTAAATAATTATTACATTTTATTATTTTTTTAATTTTTTTATATTTTTTTTATTTTCAATATATTTATTATTTTTTATAATTTTATCATTTTTGAATATTTTAATTTTTAATTTAAATATATTATTTTTTTTTTTTTTTTTTATCATTTTCATTTTTTAAGTTTTTTTTTATTTTATTTTTTTTTTGACATTATTTATTAATTATTAGTTATTTTTTTTAATTTTTTTTTTAATTTTTAATTGTTTTTCTTCATTTTTATCATTTTATTTTTTTTTCTTATTTTTTTTTATTTTTTATTTTTTATTAATTTATTTTTTTTTTTTTAGTTTTTTTTTTATCAATGTTTATAATTTTTTTTTATTTTCATTTTTAATTTAGTTTTATTTATAAATTATTCATTATTTTTTATTTTTTTTCGATATATTTTATATATTCATTGTTATTTTGTACAATTTATTATTTTTCATTAAGTTTATTTGTTTATTCTTTTTATATATACTTTAAATCTATTTTTTATTTTTATTTACATTTTTTTTTTTTTTAACTTTTATATTTATATTTATTAGTTTTTTTAAATTTTATTTATTTAAATTTTTATGTTCTAGTTAATTTTCAATCTTATTTTTTTTTTTTTTTATTCTTTGTTTTTATTTTCATTAACTTTTTTATATTTTTTATTTGGTATTTATTTTTTTTTAATATTTTTTTAGTTTATTGGTTTATTTTATTTAATTTATTATTTGTATTATTAGTTAATGTTTATTTTTTTTATTTTTTTTTTAATTATATTATATCATTTTTTCCAATAGTAGAACTTTCATTATTTTTTTTTTTTTTATTTTTTTTTTTTTTTTTATTTATTTTTTTAATTATTTTTTCTTTTTATTTTTAATTTCTATTTTGATTTTTCATTTTTAAATTTTATTTTTTTTTTTACATATCATTATATTTTTCATATTACTTTTAATTTTATCATTTTTTAATTTTTTTTTAATCATTTTTTATTTATTTTTTATTTAATTATTTATATCATAATTTTTATTATTCCATATTACAATTTTTATATTAATAATTTTTTTTGTTTTTTTCTTATTTTGGTTATTTTTATTTTTATTTTTTTTTTATTTTTATTATTATTATTTTTTTCATTTTTTTCAATTTATATTCTAATACTGTCAACTTTTAACATATCTTTCCCATTATCTTTATATTATCAATTTATTTGATATTCATATTTTTCCTATTTTTTATAGTTATTTTTTTTTAATTTTTCATTATTTTATGTTTTTTTTTTTTTATTTTCATTTTTTTTTTTTCAAAATTTTATTTTTTTTTTAATTTATTTTATATTTAATTTTTATTATAATTTTATATTTATTATTTTTTATTTTTTAATATTATTTTTTTTTTAAAATTGTTTTGTTTATGCATTCCTTTCTTTTATATTTTCATTTAGTTTTTGAATTTTTTTTTTTAATTATTTTTTATATGTTTTTTATAAATTTATTTTTTTTTTTCCATTATTTATTTTTTTATTAATATTTATACTTTTTTAATTTTTATCTAGTTTTTTTTTTTTTATTTTTTTTTTTATATTTTTATTTATTTTATTTATTTTAGTTTTTTATTTAATATATAATTTTTTAATTTTTATTTTTTTTTAATTTTATTTTTTTTTCATTTCTTTTTCTTTTTCATATTTTTTTTATTTATTATTGGATTATTAATTTTTTTTTTAATTTTATATGTTATTTTTTGATCATTTATTTTTTTTTTTATATTTTTATTTTATTTTATTTTTTTTAACCCATTTTTATTGAAATTTGTTATTTCATCAATTTTTTAAGTTATATTTTTTCATTATTTTTTATTTCTTTTTACCTTCTTTTTATTTTTATTTTAAATCTTTATCTCTTTTTATTTTTTTTATTATTTTTTTTTTATTTGATTTTTTTTGTTTTTTAATTTTTATTTATTTAGTTTTTTTCTTTAGTTTTTTTTTATTGATTAATGTATTTTTTTTTTTTTATCATCAATTTTTTTAAATTATTATATTTTTTTTTTTTAATTTTTTTATGTTTTATTTTATTTATTTGCTTGGAGCAGCCCGATTCAAGTACCCATAAGTACTCAATGATTTATAACGAACCTGAAATTGACACGGGAAGAAGATGGAGCAGTAGAAACTTTGGATCCCCATTTTTGCATGGGTTCCGAGTGGTTAGAAATATTAGAACCTACGGTCTTAGATTGACTACTCGAACCTACATGTTTTATATATTTGGGTTTCCCTAATTTGTTACTACATGGTTATGTTTGCTTATGTGTTTGTTGATTATAGATTTTCCTAGGATGGCAACTACATTAGTTGATAGATGATTCCTAGTTAAAGGCATGTAATTTTCGACTATCGTAAAGGACCTCCATAGTTTCAACGATATCCAATATTAGTGTAAACTTTACCAGTAGGTTTCCAAGGGGGGGGGGGGGGGGGGTATTATATTTGGGGGGGGGGGGGGGGGGGGGGGGGGGGGGGGTATGGGGTTGTGGGGTTTTTTTTTTGGGGGGGGGGGGGGTAGGGGAGAGGTGAGAGGGTTGAGTTGGATATTTAGTGGGGGGGTATTGATGGATAAGATGGTTTGCATACATTCATGACAGGTAGCACAAACAAGTTCAGAATTCACATTCAACACAGAATGCTTAACATTTTCATTAAAGACTGTTTTAGAAACACTATTCGTATTATTCAAGCTAGAATTAGCAATCCTAGGGAGAGCTTCTACTGTATTTGTCTTCTTGTTACTACATGAAATTTGCGAGATCCTATCTTTCTTTGTATTGCTCCTAGGCTTTGATCCACAAGCTTTAATAGAACTGCTTACTCTTGTAAAAGGTGACATAGAATTTTTAATGGTTTGTTTTACCTGTGGTTGTACCTGTTTTTGTGTTTTATCTTTTGATGTGTCATTAGAATTCTACAAACCTAACTTTCCTATTCCTGTTCATTAACATAAACAAGCAATTCCTGAATTCGTGTAACAAACTTATAGGCAGATTTAAGGTTACTATCTAAAGGCCTTAGCTCTCTAGCATGTTCGATGATTTCATGAAGTGTATCAGCATTTTCTTGTGTATGTTTAAAATAGTTTAAATAGGCTTCCCTATTGTGCTTTACGAGGGGGGAAAAAGGTTGCAAATCTAATTTATACACTTTTGAAGTAACGACATTTGAATTTTGCACATTTTGAACACTTTCATACACAATATTTCCTTTAATATTCGCAATGTGTTCCTTCAACTTCTCAATTGAGACATTCTTTGCTTTCAACTGAGCTTGCAACTCATTTATTATAAAAAATTCCTTAAATTTAGGAGCATCGTGATTATGAGATGGTCTGTTATTTTGAAAACTTTCTTTGCTTTGTTGTAATTTAATTTCAAGAGAAATACACTAATTTTCAAGTCGGAAACATCGTTTTGAAAGTTCGTTGTAAACAACATTTTCAATCATATCATTCTTTTTAGCAAGCTCAGCTTTAAGCACTAGAGTCTCATTATATTCATCCATGAAACTCTGTTGCATGGATTTATATTCTTTAATGGCAGCTAAAGAATTAACAGCAGTATGCACAAGATCTTGATATATAAGAAGCTCTATTAACCGATCATTTTCATGTTTCAACAGTTCTAATGTAGAATTATCATGTTTAAGAGAATTATTATTCACATGTAACACATTATCAGAATGATCATTAGCATGCATTACAATATTCCATCTTGACAGATAATATGCTCTAAAAGCCGATCATTATCAAGGCTTAGTTCATTTTTCTCAATCTCAAAATACTTATTATATATAGAAAATTTAGCAACTTCAGTTTCCATTTGAGTAAAAACGGCTTTCATTTCTTTAAATTCTTTGTTAAGAACTTGTTCAAACACACAAAAATATTCTTTCAAAGTTTGAGCAAAAGGTTTTACATCCTTTTCAAAAGCCCCCTTTATATGTTCAACCCCCAAGATCATATTCTATTGCCAATTATTTTGGTATCAAAAGTTATAGTTTCATCAAAGTTAATAACATGCTCTTTCATTTTGTGAAAACTATCTTTTACCAAACTGATTGATGGAAGTTCACGAGGAATTTCTTTCTTAACAACTGGTTAGGATGGAACGGGTGATTTTTCAGAAACGGGTTTTGAAATAAGTAACCAGTATGCCTGTTCTGCAGACAGTTATTTCTGAGGCACAAAATGCATAACAAAATGCTTAGATAGTTTATTTAAAGCCACATAATCAATAGGGGCAATATGCACTTTCTTTTCTTTTAAGCTTGGATCATTTTGTTTAGCTAGCATTTTTAACATACTTTCTTTAGCCAATTCTAAGATTTCCTCACCGTCGGTTACAGACAAAGCAATATGTGTCTTAACAATAGTATTGCCATCATACAAAGCAGGTACTTTCTGTCGAGCTTGAGAGTGATAAAAAGGATTTTGATAACCAAGTGCAGTTTTGTGAGTTTCATCATAAAATGCTTGAGGTTTTGTTAACATATTTATTGTTTGCGTAGACTGACCCATTTTGTAAACCACATTGTCTAAAGCTTTGTTTTTCTTTTGTAAATCAATGACTTCATCAAGATATTTACCTTCCTTTTGCTTAGACTCCTTTTTTAAACATTCAATAGTTTTTGATAAAGTCTTATGACTTTTAACTGTTGCATTGAGTTGTAGTTTTAACGAGTGTATTTGTTTTTCAAAAGCCGCAACCTTTGCATTTCTGTCAACAATAACCTATCTTAATTGACCATCAATATACTTTTCTCTTTCATTTAAATCAAACTTTTATCTTTGTTCAAAAAGTTTTACTTGTTCTTTATATCTTTCAAGCTCGGCAGTTAGAGTTTCATTAACGACTATATTTTCCTAATGCACCTTATTACATTTAGCAATTTGACTAGACATTTCTTCAATGACAGACATTAATAGTGCATCTTGTTGTTCAGAAGAACAAGTGCTTTGAACAACTAGAGTTTTAGTTTCTTGCAAATATTGTTCATAAGAAATGATATTATTATCACTTGTTATGTTAACTTCCGTGTCATTGTCAAAAGATGGTTGTTCAAAACAATGATTCTCTTGAACACTTTGATAATTCATATTATTTTCTATGTTTGTTTCATGAGATGGTACCTCTGAAAGAACATTTGATTCATAGGAAGATAGATTGGCCATAAGAACTGCCTTAGCTGAGGGTATATCATCACAATCAGAATCAAAAGCGTCAGAATCAAAAGCGTCAAGATCATTAGTTTGAAATGCTGTTAGAGTTGGGATTTCTTAAGATGCTTGAGTTAGAATGACTGTATTCCCTTTATCTGTTAAGAAGACTAATTGTTCTGGATCCAAATAAGCTCCCGATTCCAAAGCTTCAGTCAGCAACATTATCTCTTTAAACCATTCTGAATTCTTAGGCCGTTTTGGTTTAGTGCATTGTCTAGCAAAATGGCCTTCCTCTTGACAGTTGTAACACTTATCCGCCCTTGCTTGACCTGCAGCCCCGTGTCTGTTAACACCCTAATTTGTAACTGTGTTCTTTGCCTCATTGTTAGCATACCTCTGTTTCTGTCTCCCTTGAACTGTCTGCATGGTGATTCTTCCATCTTGAATGGTTGCTTGGTTCCTAGGATTAGACGAGGTTCTCATCTGATTGTTTGTTTGTGGGAAATGAGGACCAAATGTTGTGGTTACAAATGTCATTAGCATGCTCAAATTGGCAATTGGATCATTAGAAGGGTTAAAAGATAGATTCACAAGTCCTGAATCCAACTATGTGGAAGATGATTGCTGAATAGCAGGTGCTTGATAGGATTGTTGCAAAACATGTGCTTGATATTGTTGTTGATAAACTGCTAGAGAAGGAATAACAACTTGTGGCTGATACTGTGATTATTGAACAATTGGTGCATCATAAGGACATTGTGGTGCAAGAGGTGAGTAGTATTGCTGAGTGGCCAATGATAGTTGAGGATAATACTGAGTCGGGTTCAAACAAGTTAGGGAATTAGCAACCAGTGCTATCTGATCCGGATACCCTTGTCTTGCTAAACGAACTTCATTTGCATGAGCTTCATGTTGCCTTAGATGAGCATACAAGTAATCAAAGTTAGTGGTATGCATGCTTGGCTAACTTGACATCTATGACAAATTTGCTTTATTTAGGTTGAAGATGATTGACAAACTTTATGTTGACTTGGAGTGGTTTCATTGTCATAACAAGCGTACGCATATTATTGATCAGCTAGGAAAACCGCATGTAATATGAATGAATTGTCTCTCTAGGCATAGAAGTGAATGTGTTAAAATCATCATACAACTTAGACTCTTGCTCTTGCAATGATAACTCTGAACCTTGAATGAGTAATTTTACTCTATCCTAAATCTGCTTTGGATCTTTATTATGATTAACCAAATTGTAAATGTCTTGAGGTATACCTCGCAAAACAATGTTTGTTGCCTTGATATCAACTGATTCATAAATCTTTTCTTCATTTGTGAGATCAGCGTACGTTCGTGCTCTTATCGTTGCTGGAGTAGTTTCATTTCCACGTTCTACCATTGTTCCATATTGGAAAGGTCCATTAAGAACTGAATCAATAAGTAACTTGCCATGTTCCTTGCCCTTGATAAACAACAACATATGACTTGCCCATGAACTGTCGTTAGTCATATCCAGCATAGGGGGTCTGTTATCAGCCTCGCCGACAATAACATTTTCTGCTAATGATAAACTCATTTTGAATTACTTGAAATTTGAATTGAAATTATTTGATCGATTCAGTGATTGATGAGAATTATGTTAAAGTGATGTTGTTATAAGTGATTTAGTCCTTGTTAATTCACAGGATTTTACTAATCTTGATGAAACCGGGAAAATAAGTTAATACTTCACGGGATTTTACAAATCAAAGATAAACCGCTGAAATTAATTTGTTGTTTGAAATTTCACAAACCACAGTGTCACAAACCTTAGGAATATGTCATAAACCTCAGTATTACAAACCTCAGTGAGATGTCACAAACCTTAGTGTTACAAACCGCAGAAATATGTAGAATACACAAATCGCAGACACAAACCACAGACACAAACCACAGACACAAACTGAAATGTTTAAGTGTGCACAAATCGTAGAGAAATTAATTTTTTTATAGAGTTTTGTTTCATAAAAATGTAACAAACCACAGAAAACTTGCTAAACATGTATGTCACAAACCTCAAAATAGTGTTATGCACAAACCGCAGGATTGAATGCACATACCGCAGACACAAACCGCAGAAACTAAAAGTGCACAAACCATAGAGAAATGGAATTTTGGACAGAGTTTAGTTTCCTAGAAATGTAATAAACCGCATAAAACCGTAAAACCTGTATCTAACAAACCGCAGGAAAGTGTTATACACAAACCGCATGATTGAATGCACAAACCGCAGACATAAACCGCAGAACCTAAAAGTGCACAAACTGCAGTCTTCAAACACAAACCGCAGTCTTCATACACAAACATCAATCTTCAAACTTTTCTAGAAAACCAACTTTTAAATCACTTAAAATACATACTTTTTGATATTTTTGATCCAAACCTTTTGTACAACTAACTATATCTAAGCTAGATACATCTTAAAAACAAAATTTAAGGTTTTTAAACATAAAAATTTTGGTTTCAAGAAAAACTATACGAACTAGCTTAAAAGCATATAAAACCATAGGCACACACAA
>BQNB010002967.1:30642-119088 GCA_026074375.1 Tanacetum coccineum
GTTTATATGGAGTTGTTTCAGATTTTCTAAAAATTTCTTTTGTTGGGCTTCTTCTTTTTCCTTTCTCATCCTATGTGGAAAAGGTAATGATGATGGTTGTAGCTCAACAGATCGTTCTTGGTTTTTTTAGGTTCGGTTTTGACGGGGACTTCATCTGATGTTGTTGGTTCATCATGATGGGGTATTGGGTGTTTATCAGCAACATTTGTGTTGCCAATGGGTTCGGTTGTAGTTTTTCCTCCTCTAGTGGTTACTCCTTTGGCCTCACATCCTATTAGTTAGGCTTTATTGATTGCTCTTGACAACTCGTATACTTCGAATTCAAGCTCGCTCAGTGAGTTGTTTCTTTCTTTAAGTAGGAGCTCGTTGGTTGTTCTGAATTCCCTGATGAATGCATCCATTTCCTTGTGTTCCCTTTTCCCTTCTTCAATAAATTTATTCACCATTTCTTCCATCGTTAATTTTCTTTTAAGGAGTGAGAACTGGAATGGGTTGAGCAATGTTCCTGTCATGAAAGACATAATTCAAAGTAAAGCTATTCTAATAAGAATTAAATCTACAAGGACAAGCGATCTGTTGTCAATACGCCGTATATGGATAACTGAATACGTCGTATGGCCAACAGAAACTTGATACGATGTATCTGATTAAAGAACTGAATACGTCATATTCAACTGGTGAATACGTCGTGTGATAGACCAGAACAAGATACTTTAGAAAATAATTAAATATGCGGGAATTTAAACACAAAATTAAATCACACAATTAAATTAATTATGAACATAATTACATTAATTAGATTAATTTAAACTAATGGTTAGAAATACTAACGAAATTAAAGGTTAAACTTTTTCAGTCCCCGACAGCGGTGCCAAAAACTTAATGTGCTGTCGTGTAGGGTTAATTTATTAATTACCAAGTTTTACATTTATATTTAGCCGACTTATTCTAAAACAACACTGTAACGGGCTAACGGGCAGTGTACCCGATCGGGTGGAGTTTCGTGGTAAGTAGGGTGTCGAACACTAAGAGCAAGGTTGTTAACCTTATAATCTATCAGTATTTTAATTACTTCTACTTAAGTTAATTCTAATTACTTGTTAAACCTATGCTATATATGCTTCTAACAGATATAGGGAGGTTTTTAGCCTGAGAGACTGGCACAGGTTTAGTGGTGACAAATATCAATTCAATACACAATAAACGTAAAAGAAGAAAATCAGAAGATAGAAAAGCGATACAAGCCAAATGATAGAAAACTGTATTAGCCATATTAAATCCAGTTCAGCATTGGTTTGTTTATTTTAGTGCAACGATTTACTTATCTCGAAGCGGCATATCATTCTTAATACTTAGGCGGGAAATCATCCTAAGACCTAGACACGATTAATCCTGTCATAATTAACGCATCCGCATAAAGCATCCTTTAGTTTAATTATAATCTATCTTAGGGAATCAAAGCAATGGTAATCCTGTTAAAACCCTAGCCCATCGGGACTTTATCCACTTATTGCTTGACGGTGTTTTATATATTGGTAGTCCACTATTTGAGTCTTTACCAATTAATTAAGAACATGATTGCTGAAACATTATGGGTCACCTACCGGTCCAACTAAGCTCATAATTCAAAGGTAAAGATAGAACGTTATTTGTGTCCTATTGGTCCAATAATATAAAACACGATATGGAGAGTTATCCTAGAATCTAGATTACTTTTTAGGTATCACTAGACCCAGTTGAATGATAGGTCGCATATTCAAGCACATAGACACGTATTAGGTGATAAACATAATTAAACAATCAACGATTAATTAAGAAATCGATTTTAAAAGAAACCAAACATTGAATTTTTATTAAGATGACTAATACCCGAGGGTATTAGCCTACAATCATTGTAATTATACAAGCGCAATCAAACAATTAAAATCAAACGATTAAGAAAGTAAAAATTACATGATGTCTTCTATGGATTCTCATGATCAATACTTGACCATGGTGGCTGATCTTCTATTCTAAAATTCGTCTTTAGTGAGTATGGTATAAAGAATAAGAATATTGCAACACTGAAACTCATTTTGAGTCTATCTATTATAGTGCCGTGAAAAAGACTCATACGCCATATCCAGCAGGTCGATACTGCGATTGGGCCTGGATTCTTGGAGTGCGTGCTATGTTCGTAATAAATCTTTGATATCTTTCCCAATTTACTTGATCTACTGTATCTTCGAAGAGTTAATCTTCATGGTACAACGTATGTAGACAAGAGTGAAGTACGCCGTAATTGGAATTGGTCAAACGTGTTTTCTTGTGAAGTCTTGTCGCAGATACGCCGTATCTCTTTAGTTGTATACGGCGTATTAGTGAAATTTGAGCAATCTTCAAATATCTTTGTTTTAGCTCCAAATTATGCGCCTTTTAGCTCGTCTTCACAAAACACTCCTGAATTACTGCATTTATCAACTTTGAAGTCCCCCAAAAAAATTTAAGTAACCAAAATAATAGCATTAATTATATAAAAGATAGCAACATATATGGGGTAAATGATATATTAAAGTGACGTTATTGATGTCATAAAATATCCCCCACACTTGATCCTACTTGTTCTCAAGAAAGTTAAGAAAAAAATTCGGTATAAATGAAAATGTGTCCCTAACCGAAGTAAGGAATTTTCTTTAAAGCATCGTATTTGTCCCTAATCACCTATCCATAAACCAAGCTCACCTCACGAATATGAAAATGAAAACACTCAGATCACATCAAACTAATCTAGGTGCAGCAACATTTAAGTAGTACGCTCAATTGCTCGGTCGTGATTAGCTTCGTATCATAGGCTTGGCAAGGATACACATCTCCACCGCTAAAGCTAAGGAAGAACAAGTCAAAAGCTAAATTAGGTTAAGAAGGCTTACGGTTAATCATTCAACAATCTTTCACCATAAGTACCACAACACCAACAAGGCAGCTGTGTCGTAAATACATGGCCGTAACAACAGAATAACATATAAAACCAAACACATCCTGTTTCGTGTTTTAACCAGCAGTTATGATGAAGAATGATATAGGGTAGGGAGCTTCTAACTTTCACCGAAAGAAAACGTCATCCACAAGGCCAGCTGAGACCCTGCATACCTGACCGTAACGACGAATAGCCATGCAAGCTTGAACAAGTCCTCAGTTCGATGTAGACACAAAGGTATTTCTAGGGGGGAAAGGGAAGTAAAATGGGTGTTAAGTAAAATTAAGAAAACAAATAGATTAAGCCAACAAATAAGGTACGGTTGCTAGTAACTTTTCCCATCGACCGTTCCATGACAAAGACTCAAACATATGACAAAACGCCTCGATCCACAGAAAGTGAAAAAGACAACACTAAGTTGGCGTTCCCATAACGGTAAATCTTCCTTACATCCCGATCTTACATACTTTTACATAAGTGTTAATATCGCCACTTTTACAAGACTTTACAATCGTTTAATTTTTGTAACGTAACAACGAATAATCGATATCCTTTCCAAGCGATTCATCGGTATAAAACTTCTTTTGAACCGACAATTTTCTTACCAACTTTTTTTTTGACAATACATCTTAAATCTCATTTGGTTTCACCGTCTTCACTATCATTATTCATCCGGATAATCTTTTCCTTGTAAAACTTCTTCTTTGGACATGATTCATAATCGCGAAGTAGCAAAACTTACGAGCTACATATTTTTCCCATTGCATTGTGCAATTTCCTGACCATTACAGAGATAGGAAAAATATCAATCAATTTGAACACAGGAAATACAAGACTTTAACACGAAAGCAACTAGCCAACAATGGTAAAATAGGCTTAACTACACGGTAGGCTACCGGTGCAAAGTGTTACAAAACATATAATATGGGTTGTAGAAAAAGAAAGGGATGGCTCAAAGGTTTGTTCTAGGGATTTTACTTCTGAAAATGAATAATCAAGGGTTACATGGGAAGTTTAACTAACCAGTGTGGATAGTTAAATTTACGACAGTAGCATATGGTAAAATCCTAGAAAGTTCAGTTTGAACAAGTCTTACCATCTAAATCCATAATAACTAATTCATGGCGGTCTCGAGTGATATACCAGATCCAATTTCTAAAAGTCCACTACATCACCGCACACTATAATTTGTGGAATTTTAGTCACTAGTGTGGAAACGAATAGGCTTAATTTTCACAATATATATCAAGGGTTACAATGCGCTAGGTAATGTAACTAGTGATTTTTACAAAAGTCGTGCTAATTTTTTTTTAATTTTGGCCATCTTTAAGCACTTTGCATGTTATTTTGTAAAAAAGAAGACAAGTACATTCTAATTCTCCATCCCCTCACTTAAATTATACAACGTCCTCGTTATATAGATAAAATAAATAATAAGGAAGAATAGAATTAAAACGGAAAACTCCCTGATGTTTTGCTCGTGATAATTCTCCAAGATGATTCATTGAGCAAAAAGTGTGTTGACTAGGGCTTCAGCATGCCCAGATAAGTTCAACACATGTCTTTTTGAGCATATACCATATCATAGTTTCAGCAAGATCCTGTATAAAAGATTAGAAGACAAGTGAAAATTCTATCTCGTTACAATGGTACAAGAAAAAAAATAAACACATAACTGTACAGGGATCAATACGCCGTATCCCAAACCCTAGGATAAACCGTATTGTTCCTGTATAAACAATTAAATTACTAGAAATTAAATATTAAGTTTTTAAAACTGATAACATCCAGACAGCTCTATACGCCGTATCCAGAGGGGTTCGATACGCTGTATAGAGTGTCTGGGAAGACAGACTCGTGCAACAAATAATTAAAATGCGACAAACAATTAAAATAACCGGGGTTGTCTCCCGGGAAGCACTTTTGTTTCAGCTAGTCTTTAAGTTCGACCTTTTTCTCCTTCTTTTTGTCCGTATTACTTCCCATCCGCGATCTTTCTTGTTGAAGAGTTCATGATAGATGCAAGACATGCTGTCAGGAGTTCTTTCAACAGCATTAGTTTTGCTTGGACCCACAGCAATGAATTCTTCATTATTGCCTATTGAATGTCGTACGACTATGAATTCTTCGGTTCTGCATAGTTCGTTTGGGTTATCAATGTCGCGGCGAGCGAGGATTGGTATCGGAGAATATTCCCTATTAATAACTTCGTAGATGTCTTTTGCTTCCTGTGCGTCAAAATAGGGTTTATAAAATATATTTGAACATGTCCTTTTGCATGGTTCTTTGTATTCGTCGAGGTCTCCAATCGTTCCTTTAGCACGTTCATTCACATAGAATTCCCATAGCCTATTTTTGGTATTCTTGTCAATCGCCCAATAATTGTCAAACTTTGATGCCAGCCAATATATAAATTTAAAGTAATCTGTTCTGTTGTCCAGGTCATCAGGGATTTTGCTATTGCAAGTATAGGACAATGGGTAATATTTATGAAAAAATTTATCGTTGAGTTCGCTCCAGGTGATAGTTGTTTCAATAATTTCATCGTTCCACCATCTCTCGGCATCTCTACTGAGTGATTTTGAGAAGACGTGTAATCGTAGTTCATTTTTTTCTACATTAGGCATCTTAATCTATTCAGTTATTTCGAGCACCTTTGTAATGTGATCGGTAACGTCCCCTCCATCCATGCTATTGAAGGCGTTGTCCTGCAATAATTTCAAGAATTCATCATTGATTTTTAGTTCGGAAGTTGTGATCATCCGTGATTTATTATGCTCTTCATTCCTTTTCCTTGCGTCATCATAGCTTGGTGTCATCCTGAGTTGCGACAAGCGATCACCACTTTCTCAAGAATGGAGGAAATTGTTAATAAGATATAGAACATCGAATTGCTTATTGTATCAGATAACAAATACGTCGTATTCAATTAGTTTGAATACGCAGTATAGGTCTGTTGAATGCCAGTACGCCGTATAGAGTTCGCGAAATACGCTGTATCGTTTGGAAAACAGATACGCCGTTTAGACTGTGAAACTCAATACGCTGTCCTAGTCAGAAGGTTTGATACGTCGTATCTAACTGGTGGATACGGCGTATCAGGTGATCAGTCAGAACAGAATACTATTAAAAACAATGAAATGCGAGAATTTAAACAAACAATTTAAACACACAATGCGATACAAACATAATTTAAATAATTAGATTACACTAAATTAATTTAATTAAAGGTTAGAAATACTGATAAGAATAAGGTTTAATTATTTCACTCTCCGGCAGCGGCGCCAAAAACCTGATGTACTGTCGTGTAGGGTCAATTATATGATTATCAAGTTTTAAATTTATATTTAGCCGACAAACCTAAAACAATACTTTAACGAGTAGTGTACCCGGTCAAGATGGAATTCATGGTAAGTAAGGTGTCGAACACTAAGAGTGGAAAATTAATCATATATTCTATCATTATTTTAATTAGTTTATTTATTGGTTAAACCTATGCTATGTACGTTGTCTATTGATATGGGGAGTTCAGCCTGAGAGACTAGCACAGGTTTGGTGGAAACAAATACCAATTCAATACATAATAAACACAAAATAGGAAGATTAGAAGATAGAAAATCGATACAAGCCAAATGATAGAAAACTGTATTAATCATATTAAAACTCCGGTTAATGATGGTTTGTTTGTTATAGTGCAATGATTTACTTATCTCGAAGCGCATATCATTCTTAAGACTTAGGCGGGACATCATCCTAAGAACACTAGAAAACGATTAATCCTGTCAAATTAATCCAACCAACAACCGCATAAAGCATCCTTTAGTTTAATGGAGCTACCTAATTTGATGGAATTGACATATGAAAAGTAGGAACTTTTATACTGTATGTTGAAAAAAAATTTATACTCGACAACTAAAGTGACATAGGGAAAGCATAAACTTTTGTAAAGGAGTACAACTAACTCGGTGACCATGATGAGGTGTCATTTTATACACTTTTTCAGGGTCATTTAACCCCCTAAATCGTGTATTTATGCCTAAAATAGGTACTTAATCGTTCCTTTTCAGGTATTTAGCATTTGGAAGGCATTTGGAGGAAACACACATGACTTGGGCTCATTTGGAGAAGAAACGGACAAGATTACGAACCAACACCAAGACTCTTCAAGATTTAAAGTCTCAGCGCCTAGAGACGGCGTCACCACTTATACAAGACGCCGTCACACTTCATCTAGTGACGGCGTCACAACATTTCTTGACGGCGTCAGCCCGCACCGACTCAACTCGGATCTAGAAGATTCTACTTTATGACGGCGTCATGATTAAAACGCGACGCTGTCACAACGATATTTTTATAAATATAGACCCGAAATTAGGGTTTTATGTGTGTAACTTTAGAGTAAAAGAGTAGGACAAACCCTAGTTTGTTTGGCAGCTTATTAGGACAATTTTAGGGCTTCAAAACCCTATTATACCTCCTTTAATTCATGTTTTAATCAAGTAAAACTATCTTAATCATTCAATATGTCTTGTTGTTTGATTCTTTATATTTCTTGCTTTATCTTTAACATGCTTGGCTAAACCCCTTATTATGTTCATTTATGATTGTATGAAACCTAGAATGTAGATCTTAGTGGTGTTCCTTCTTGTGATGAATATGCATGTTATGCTTTAGAAAACCAGCTTTTGTCTGTATCACTGTTGATATGTCTAGGGAAACATGATTATGTAGAAAGGATATCATCGGGTAACAGTCTTCATACTACCTTGCCCCTTATATGGTTGATCCACTTTTAATATATTTCAAATGTATTTAATATACTCTTGAGGGCCAGGTAATAGTCTTCATACTACTTTACTTTGTGTTTTGCCTCAATGGAATATTAAATAAACGGCGGGTTCTTGTAATCTGTTAATGACTTAGGAAATAATTACATAGATCATCACGAGTGTGACAAAGCAATAACACTGGGAGAAGCAATCTGGGGAGTAATACATGATTACATGAATACAATCTTTTTATTATATTGTTATCACCATTAGCTTAGTTTATCATTCAGTTTATTAGCTAAAACCAACCAAACCTCTTAAACATATGATTTTACTGCTTTCTTATAAATATAAAAATACAAAAATAATCTTCTCTCAGCCCCTAGAATTCTGTTTTGACCGTGATCAAACCTTCCCAACCTATTCCCCTAGAGAACGATAACAACCCTCGAGTCTTGCCTATACTACTACTACAACGGTTAGGTACTATGCCTAGAGAGTTGTAAAACTTTTTGTAGAAGTCCCTTATGACAACCGCATCAAGTTTTTGGCGCCGCTACATGGGGAATAGTTAGGTTTTGATCATTGTTTAGCTTAGTTCTACTCGCTTGAATCCTTTCAAGTGAGACTTTAATTCCGCATATTAGCTTTCTTGTGGTCTATCTTTTCTTTGTGTTATTTATTTTGTAACCCATTCTCGTCAACCACCATAAGAGACGAGAATCCTATCCGTACTCTTGGAGACTACTCCAACCTTAGCCACGAGGGCTACAGGAATACCATTGAGCTCCCCGTAGGGAACAACGTGGTACCACTTCGATCTGACACTATCCGGTTGGTGCAAAACAGATGCTCATTCCACAGACTTGGGTCTGAGGATCCAAACCAACACCTCAAGGATTTCTTAAAACTTGTGGCCTTACTTGACCTTAACAGTGAAAACAGGGAAAGAACGTGCTTGCGTTTATTTCAATTTTCCCTTCGCGATTAAGCTAGCAATTGGTTTGAACGTCTTCTAGCAGGATCCATCACCACATGGGAGGATCTTACTACTCATTTCCTTGCTCAATTCTTTTCACCGGGAAGGACCGCAAAACTTCACAACGATATTCTGATGTTCCAACAACATCATGAAGAATCTCTCTCAGAAGCATGGACTCATTTCAAGGACTTACTACAAAAAGTCCCCCACCATGGCATCGATCTTTGGCTCCAAATTTAAATATTCTACGATCGTATCGATGATTCCCTAAAATGAGCAATTGATTTCGCCGCTGGTGGTCAACTAAGAAGGATGAGCACTGAAAGAGCTTAGATTGCTATAGAGAAATTAGCCGAGTACGAAGATGAAGGGTGGAACAACCCCGTTAACCCTGAAGACGGAGACCTCAATTACGAAAACCCTGACATCAAGCAATTACTAGGAATCATGGAGCACAAAGTCGACGCGCTCATGAATAACGCACTATCGGAAATGGGAAAAAGCCAGGGCATGTTTGAGATGACAAGGAATGAGATGTACCGACAACTCCCTGAGCCATCACGATAAGCAGAGTTCGAACATATTGTGACCAATTTCATCTTCGACCAAGAAGAAAGGGTCAGACAACTCGAAGATTACATGCAAGTTACTGCAGAAGAATTCATAAAGTTCTCTTCAGAAGTCGCAAGAAGACTAAAGGAAAAGATAAAGGAAAACGAAAATAAACCTAGGAAGATAGATAAAATCATAAAGTATCCGGACACCAAGGTCCTGGAGAACGGTGCTAAATATAACTTCTTAGAAAACCTCGAGAAGAAGACGTTTCCTACCCCTTCAAATCTTCTTTGCGTAAGATACTTCCGACTAATACCCTCGAATCCATCTCAACCTCAGAAGAATACCTTTGGGTTTAAGCCTAGAAAGAGGGCTAATCAGTCCCATCACAACCCGAGCAATTCCTTAACCGTTCGACCGCTTACACAAAGCGACCCCACCTTTGTGGATAACGACCCCATCAAACGTGATCCGTGTCTGCACTGCTCGTTTACACACGTAGAGAGCAACCATGTGTTCCCGGGAAGAAAAGACATACAATCTTTCCCTAAAAGGAAGTCAGGGCTGCAATTTCAAAAGTCTTAAAACAATAAGGGTCCAAAATGAAAAATTATCCGTGACACCGTCACGATTAATACTTGACGCCATCACGTCGATCCGGGTCTAAAACTAATAAAACCCATCACAACTTCCATTTCCCCTTCACACAAACATAAGCAGCCTACAACCATCCTTATCAAGCCCCAATTCGATTTCTGCTATCCAAAGATCGTTCATCCTTAATCGGTAAGTAAATCATTCATTCTACTCTCGCGGTTTCATTTAATCAATTTCAAATCCTTCTATTGATTGATTCCCCTAGTTTAATTCATACCTAATTTATTAAAATTAGGAACAATTAGACACCAATCTAAGTAGCTTATTGTTACCTTAAGTATTGAATCATCCAAAATCAACACTTTTGCAAAAAAAACAACTTGAATTTAGGATTGATGACTCCAATTTTTAAAAATTTTAATATAGGTCTGCTGCTAAAGGGGTGTTTAGGAACATGTTTATTGGAAGATCGCTTAGTTTTCCCTTGCAAAAACATTTTTTGAATCACAACCTCTGTGACGACATCACATATTATTAGTGACGCCATCGCCACCCCTTGACTAAATAATCAGCCTATTTCTTGCTCTTTAACTCCTCTCGTTCCTTGTATTAACTTCGATGTAGGAAATGAGCAAAAGAGTTAGGAACACTAAGGGGCAAGCCTCCTTATCTCGTGAAGAAACAATGGAAGAAAAGGTTCGCAAGTTTGGATTGTTCGATTACGAAGACCGTCAAATGAACTATGATAACCTCGTCGGGTGCTCTATTCACCCCGGGGATGTTGTTGATTGGGAGTTTCTCTTCAACAAAGGTCTTGATCAGTCATTCTTCAAGTCCATCAACACTGATACCTTCTCCAGACCACAAAGGGTTAACCTTTTTCCAAATCAATGAGCCTATCTTCCGCGAGCTTGTTCGCGAATTCTTTGCCTCATTTGAGTTTGATGCCTCTCCTTGTAGGTATGAACCGTTGTACAAGGGTGTCACATTTAGGTTGGGAGGAGTAGAGAGGGAAATGTCCCTTCTTGAGTTAGGATGGAGAGTTGGTTTGTACTCTAAGAGGGAATCCAGAGATGTTGCGACACATAGTGGTTTAAGAATGGCATAAACGGTCAATTCTACTCGTTTTCCTCATTTGTATTGGCCTAGTATTGGTGATGACATGTTTAATGTGGGGAACATAAAAGCAAAATCTATTAGGGACCCAAGGATCAAGCTTCATCATCGGTGCATCACGATGACCATCACGGGTAGGAAGGAAACCACCAATCGTGTCACCGAGATTGACTTATTCTACCTCTATTGCATCTTCTGGGAAGGGGTTGTTTGCAACATCCCCTATTGGCTTGCCAAATACCTAAAGGGCGTAAGGGATAAGGGTGTGATTTTTGGTGGGATGTTTCTAACAAAGATAGCCTGGTCCTTTGGTTTTCTCACCGAAGAAATGGTAAGTGTATTGAACCGTAAGCCCCATCCACATGTTTATAGGAAGAAATCATTAGTTAAGATGGGAGTCATCATGGAGCTCCATGAGGGTGAGTGTTGTTGGCCGGTTACCAAAGGGGTTATAGAGTAAGATAAAGGTGATGATGAGGAAGGCGATTGAGAAGGGGGGAAATAAGGGAGCTGGGGGCTCCACGGATATCTACCAGAACATGAGTGCAGGAGATTGGCAGGTTCGGCAGGCGCGATGGATGGACCAACAAGACAACCAATAGGAGAGGCTCAATACTTGGATGGAACAAGACCAAAGGACCTATTGGATGTATGATCACACCGTCCGCCAGTTCTAGCACATGTCGACCCGCGACAACCTTGAACCACACCTCCAAATTGATCCATTTCCTGGGTTTAAAGCCGACTACCTTCCTTATGGCTATCATGGGCACATGCCTCATGGCTACACATACCGCCTCGACCCTTTGTAGGATGGCTCTTCTTGATCACTCTTGTTTTGTTCCATTGTTATTTTCATCCCTTGTCATTTGAACAATTATGGTTTGTAGTAGTTTTTAAGATTTGAATACCTTAACTCTTGTTCCGAATATTTGTTTAAGTTTATTATGAATTAGCTTAATTAGTGTCTTGTGTGTTTAAAATGTTTATTGTTTGTTTTATTATGTTTGAATTACTTTGTAATCATGCATTGTTTGTTTGTAACTTCATCTTATTTGCAATCAAAGGTATTTTGCAACAAAATAAGTGTAGAGGAAATATCCGGTTTTTAGAACCAAATTCAAACATTTGAAATAAATTGTTTAGATTAATTTGCGTCAGTTTCAAGTCATATGATTGAATTATTAATTCTCAGGTTATTGTTCAGCATTTTGTACAGGAAAATAACTTATAAAGATGAGTGCATGAAATTTTTCATCAAAAAGGAAAAATGAGTTTTCACAGAGTGTGGAGACGGCGTCATGATTTACACTCGATGCCGTCACCACGACACCTATGATGGGGTCAGGATATTCCTGACGGCATCAAACGCCCAGTTACAGGAAAACTAAAAAATTTTAAGTATTTTTGAAAATAAAATTTTTACAACACTTAAGAAAGTTTTAGTTCTTTTATAAACCTGCAAAACCATGAGTTTAACAATTCTCTCATCCTATCTTTACTGGTTTATAGAGTCAACCCTAATTTCACACTGTATATTATTATATCACACATTTTATGCTTGATGTAGTTGTCTTTGTCTTTAATTACAGGTTATATTTGATGAGAAGAACCTTGGAAATTCTTAGGAAGTTTCATTGTATGATTCTTGGAAGACGATTTAACCAGTTATCGCATGTTTCTTCTCCATTATTGAGCAAACCAGAGGAGTACTGGTTTCTTTTCCTTGTTTTCTTTTCCCTTTATTCGTTTTTACAGGTACTTCTATAGAATATTAGGGACAATATTTAACTTAAGTGTAGGGGGAAATAAGCCTTAGAAACTATTCATTCATTTGCCTTTTGCTTTGTCCTTAAAATGATGGGTAATATATTGAAACATAGCATAAAAAGGTAATTTTAACCAAAATTTAAAATTTTTTATGACACATACCGACGAAAACTGAGTATTAATAGCGTCTCATGGATAGGAATGTATATGACTAGCACAAAAACCCTCAAAATTCAACCCCAAAAATGTGAGGTTTGCCTTTAGATCTATTGGACTTCGGGTATCTATTATTGATACCCTAGATAGTTTATACCTTTATCTTTCTCGAGTTATGGAGTGAGCAATCATGTGTATCTATTTCATCATTACGGATGTGTATATGTGGTTTTGTCGCCTTTTCTGGAGCACTGAGATCGGTTTAAATTAAATGAGTGTACCAAGAGTATATTAAATTCTAGAACTTGTTTTTGTGATGCATCCCGAGACCACATAGTGAGTATTAGGATTTGCTTGATAAGAGGCATTAGGATTAACCTATGTTTTAAACCTGTAATTGTTATGATGGCCACACCGATCATGTAACTATCCCACACCCTTACCATGCACTCATTTTTAGTACAACCCTACGAGCCTATCCTTTTTCATGATTCTCATAATTTTATGTTTAAGCCGGACTATTAATGAAGAGCATTGTCACCTTCAAACCAATTGTTACACCCAAATATCCTTAGCCTACCTTGTATGCACTCACTTTTAGTATATTATTGTTTAACCCAAGTTAATTATTGAGTACATGGTTGATAAGTCCTTATCCTTATAAATACTGTTTTGGGACGATTGGGATTCATGGTAGTACTTATTTCGCCATATGTTTGTTAGATGATCTCTATGTTATTTTGATCCACCTCAAATCGGGTCATTAGTTAGATTGTAAATATCGAGTATGTAAAAGCTCAAGTGTAGGGATACGTGATGTAAACCCCAAGTTATGATGTATTATGATTCAAAAAAAAAGAAAAGAAAAAGAAAAGAGATTGATGTAGAGTTTGTATATCTTCGTCCGAGTCTTGGCTTAGCAACCAAACCAACGTGTATTCGTGTAAATAATTAGCTAACCCTTCCACTCCAAATTTACCCAAAGCCACCTAAATGTATCCCATCCATTTCCGTTTCCATTATATGTTATCTTACACCTACACCTCACAACCCTTTAAAAAGACCTCTTAGATAGTAATGAATAATGCTTGCGCCTAACGGTGGAGGTTTGATCCTTTACCAAGCCTATGGGAATTTATACGCTATGACAGGTAATGAGTGTTGATTTTTCGTTTCCCCATTATGTTATAAATTATTATACACCCGAGTGAAAGAGAGAATCCCAAACACTTATGTGAGGTGCTAGTGTATGCTTTCCATGCTTTTAATTATGAGGTCTAGAAGGTTGTGTTGTAAAATACTTTTAAAAAATAGGCTAAATGACCCTAATACTGCTATTGTCTAGGTGGAAAAGCCCATTTGTTTGAGGACAAGCAAATCCCAAGTGTAGGGGTATTTGATGAGGTGTCATTTTATACACTTTTTTGAGGTCATTTAACCCCCTAAATCATGCATTTATGCCCAAAATAGGTACTTAATCGTTCCTTTTCAGGTATTTAGCAATTGGAGGAAACACACGTGACTTGGGCTCATTTGGAGAAGAAACGAACAAGATTACAAACCAACATCAAGACTCTTCAAGATTTAAAGTCTCAGCGCCTGGAGACGGCATCACCACTTATACACGACGCCGTCCCACTTCATCTAGTGACGGCGTCACAACATTTCTTGACGGCGTCAGCCCGCATCGACTCAACTCGGATCTAGAAGATTCTACTTTATGACGGCGTCACGATTAAAACGCGATGCCGTCACAGCGATATTCTTATAAATATAGACCCGAAATTAGGCATTTATGTGTGTAACTTTAGAGTAAAGAGGGGGACGAACCCTAGTTCATTTGGCAGCTTAATAGGACGATTTTAGCGCTTCAAAACCCTATTGTACCACCTTCAATTCATGTTTTAATCAAGTAAGACTATCTTAATCATTCAATATGTCTTGTTGTTTAATTCTTTATTTTTCTTGCTTTATCTTTAACATGCTTGGCTAAACCCCTTATTGTATTTATTTATAATTGTATGAAACCTAGAAAGTAGAACTTAGTGGTGTTGCTTATTGTGATAAATATGCATGTTAGGCTTTAGAAAACCAGCTTTTGTCTGTATCGATGTTGATATGTCTAGGGAAACATGATTGTGTAGAAAAGATACCATCGGGTAACAGTCTTCATACTACCTTGCCCCTTATATGGTTGATCCACTTTTAGTATATGTCAAATGCATTTAATATACTCTTGGGGGCCGGGTAATAGTCTTCATACTACCTTACTTTGTGTTTTGCCTCAATGGAATATTAAATAGACGGCGGGTTCGTGTAATCTGTTCATGACTTAGGAAACAATTACATAGATCATCACAAGTGTGACAAAGCAACAACACTAGGAGAAGCAATCTAGGGAGTGATACATGATTAAATGAATACAATCTTTTTATTATATTTTTACCGCCATTAGCTTAGTTTATCATTCAGTTTATTAGCTAAAACCAACCAAACCTCTCAAGCATATGATTTTACTGCTTTCTTATAAATATAAAAATACAAAAATAATCTTCTCCTAACCGTTAGAATTCTGTTAGACCGTGATCAAACATTCCCAACATATTCTCCTAGAGAACGATAACAACCCTCGAGTCTTGCCTATACTACTACTACAATGATTAGGTACTCTGCCTAGAGAGTTGTAAAACTTCTTGTAGAAGTCCCTTATGACAACCGCATGAAACCAATAACTAAAGTGTGAAAAATTGGATGCCCAAACCAATGATCTTAAACCTAGAAACTAAAATTCAAAGATAACGGTTCAATATTACCTAAATTAAGGAAATCACAGTTACATTAGCGCCTAAAATCAACAAAAACCTAAATACCTAGAACTAATCCCTAAATTCCTAGAACCACAATGCTACTAAGGAAATCAAGTAACAACCAAATAACATGTGAACAACCAACAAATGCAGCAATCTAATACAGTCACTAATAATCATACCTACGGCGAAAAGAGGCGTAAAATATTCCGGCGATCAGAAATAAAACGAAAAAAGGAATAAGAATGTGGAATCAACACAATATATAGTCTGAAGAAACATGGAATACATGTGGCAGTCATGCATGTCGAGTAGATGGTGTGCATCGAAGTAGATACTGTGAGTGGCATTAAGCTTGGAGAAATGTGATATGTGAGAGACAACGGCTTAACTGGGATGTAAAAAAAGAGTGAGTGGGTCGGACGTAAGTTCTTAACTACTCAAGTCGGACGAAGGTTATTAAATTATCGGGTCGGGCCAGACAATTATTGCAGCAGATCCTAACCTTTAATACTAAAGGTATAATATCAGCATTGTTAGATTTATGAAAAAGACTCGGTCACCCCGTGTATTTTACAGTTTATCTTAGCTCGTAGTTTAATGTATAACGTATGACATATGGTAATGGGCCGAGTAATAAACCCATACATGTAAGCCCATACCAAGGCCTTAGGCCAGTTTGTAAATACATATAAATACCTCTTCCATCCCATGGAAGAGGTGGTGGGTCATTTCATTTTCAATATAGCATTTTCTCTCACTATAAAGTTTTCTCTCTTTTCTTGCTCTCTCTAATAGTCGGCTAACCCCTAAATCTTCCATTGTGTTATGATATCCAAGTTCCTACATTTAGTATCACAGCCCATAGGATGATTAGATCGTGTGTATATGCATTTTGTTGCTTGGGTTAGATCAAAAGTTGTACTTTTAAGGTTGTTTAGCTCGTTCGTCCTATTTCTTAGATTTTGATGTTGTTTGTGTTAAAGTTTAGGTTTTTCTAGTGGCTATAGCCTTTTAGTACTTAGTTGTGCAAAATAATTCAGGCAAAAACATTCAAAAGGGTGATTTTTAGGTGTTTTTAGGTGAAAATGTATGTTTTTCATCGCGGCAGTTTGGTATTATGTTCCTTGTTTATCGTAGCGGTTTGATAGAGTAAGTACTGTACGATAGCGGTTTGTCAGACAGTACTGTCAGCGGTTTTTCCTATTAGCTTAGCAGTTTGTCTTACTTAATAGCGGTTTGTCAGTCTAGATTGGGACAGCAGTTTGTCACTTAGCACCAGCGGTTTATAGGTTTCGAAGATTTTTTATTTCTTAAGGCGATTTAGGAAACAAACCTTTGGCAATTTGATTTCTTGGCAGTCGTTTGGTAGTTAGTCTTTATAGCAGTTTACTAGTATTTCTTCGTAGTTGTTTACTAATAGCGGTCTGACAAGGTAGTGGTTTACCATAGTGGTTTGTTTACAGGTTTTGAAGATTTATACCTTATAGCGGTTTACTAAACGAACCTCTGGCGGTTTAAATTCTAGGCAGCGGTTTGGCTGTTATTTCTTCGTAGCGGTTTGATAGTAGCGGTTTGGTTTCATTTTCTTCTTGACAGCGGTTTTATTTGGCAGTGGTTTGGTTGACTAGGCAGCGGTTTCAGCTACTGTCTTAGACAGTTGGACAATTTTCAAACTTTTAACCTTTAGAGTTAACAAACTAAAACAAAAAAACACTTAATTTAACTTCACCACTTTTAACATACACTCACTAATCATTGAACGATCAACTCATATCATTTCACAATCACTTATGATGGCTAATCTTTCTGAAGATATCCAATGTGCCAGTTCCGATACCTGCCCACTAGTGCTCGATAGGTCTGATTTTGAGTCTTGGCAATGACGTATTCGATTGTATTGTCTGGAAAAGAGAATGGGGAAAACATACTTAAGTCGATTGATGAAGGTCCATTTAAGATGGGAAAGTTCAAAGAAACACTTGCTCAAGGTGCTGAAGGTGCACTTCATCTAGGTCCACAACAGGATAGAGTCTTTACCGACCTGTCCCCAGAAGAAAAAGAGAGGTATAAAGCTAACATTCGTGCAACAAATATCCTACTTCAAGGTTTACCAAAAGACATCTACACACTCATTAACCATTACACTAACGCCAAAGACATTTAGGATAATGTGAAGATGCTCTTGGATGGTTATGACTTAACGAAAGATGAACGTGAATCACATTCATAGCTATACGATGACTTTGAACACTTCCTTCAGAACAAAGGAGAAACCATTCATGAATACTATGTCAGGTTTACAAAGCTCAATAACGACATGAGAAACATCAAGATGACTATGCCCAAAATGCAGCTTAACTCAAAATTTATGAACAACATGTTGCCTGAATGGGGTAGATTCGTGACTGCAGTCAAACTGAATAGAGGATTGAAAACATTTAACTATGACCAGTTGTATGCTTACTTGAAGCAACACGAGGCACATGCTAATAAGAACAAGATGATGATGGAATGATACAATCAACATTCCATTGATCCTCTTGCCTTTGTATCCAATGTTTCACCTCCACAATACCCTACACAATCATCTGCTATTCCATAATCTGCATATGTCCCACCAGTTACCCATCAACCATAATTTGTTAATAACACACAACTTGATTCAGGACTTACCCCAACTAATGACTTGATTGAAAACTTAACTAAAACAGTTACCCTACTCGCCTAATCCTACAAAACACACCTTCCTCAAACTAACAATCAACTTAGAACTTCATCTAACACAAGGAACCAAGCTACAATTCAAAATGGCAGGGTTGTTGTTCATAATATTCAGGGGAGACAGAACAGAGGACATGGGAACTATGTCAGGGGAGCAGTTACAGCTGGAAATGGGGGAGTTCAGAACAGAGGAGGCAATGCAAATCCTGGTTAAGCAAAGCCTATTAAGTGTTATAAAATGAAATAAGGCACATAGCAAGACAATGCACTCGCCCAAAGCGACCACAAACTTCAGAATACTTCAAGGACAAGATGCTGCCGATGCAAGCTCAGGAGAATGGAGAGGTTTTGGATGAAGAGTAGTTATTGTTTATTGCAGGTGGAAAGACTAACACGTTTGATGATGATGTGGATGAGGCACCAGTACAAGATTTGGCATTCAACAAGGACAACGTCTTTCAAGCTGATCAATGTGATGCTTTTGACTCTGATGTTGATGAGGCTCCTACTACACAGACCATGTTCATGGCAAATCTATCATCAGCAGATCCAATCTATGATGAAGCTGCTCCATCATATGATTTGGACATTCTATCTCAGGTACAAGATCATGATAACTATCTAGATAGTGTTGGTGAGTATCATGAAGTACACGAGATGAAAAATGATGTATAACTAAACTACGTTGTTGACTCAGATGCTTAATATACGAGTGATAGTAACATTATTTTGTATGAACAGTAAGTGAAAGACAACGCAGTGCAAGTTGTATAAAGTAATGTATCTTTTGTGCCAAATGATGCTTTGATGATGATAATTAATGATATGCATGAATAGGCTGCCTAATGTGTCTCAGCGAATGAGCAGAACAAAGTAGTTAATGAATCATTAACTACTGAACTTGCGAGATATAAGAAACAAGTCGAGCTTAATTAAAAAGGGCAAGGTTTGAATTAACTGAAAGAGAACAAAAGATTGATGAACAATTAAGATTAATTATCACTGACCGTAACTATAAGGAAGAATCTTTGAAAAAGGAACTTCATTCTGTGAAAATGCAACTTAATTCTACCATTAACCATAACAAGTCAATGATAAAAGAAGTTGCAACTTTGAAAAAGGATTTTAACAGAAAGAAAATAAATACCTTGAAGATTTTTTAGACATGAAAGCTTTAAAAGAAAAAGTTAAAGATAAATTATTCAAACAAGATCAGTCTCTTCAAACAGATCACATGTTGTGTAAACCAAAACCTTATTATAATGAAAAGAAAAAGGTAGCAATAGGCTAAAAAAATCCCTTATATCTCACCAGTGCAATGCAAGTTCAGTCTGCTCTCTATAATGGTCATGAAATAGTCAAGACCAATCATGCCCCTGATGTTGTGCATGACTCAGAGGATACTCTTGAGTTAGCTGAGATAACTAGGAAGAGAATGCTTGAGAAAGTGAAAAGCCCTTCGTGTGTTGAAAAGAAAGTTAAGATTGTACCACCAGATTACTCGAAAGAGAATTATCTTGCAACTTTTACACCACAAAGACATTTGACCCCAGAACAGATATTTTAGTCCTCAAAAATCCAAGGTTTGACCCCAAAACCAATTTCAAAAATGATGGTGTATCCACCCAATACACCTGTAAAGCTTGTCCCCAGAGTTCTTCCAACAAAAAGTCAAGTGAAAATTAATATTTATACACTCACACAACTTTTTACGGAATTTGATAAAACTTGTAAAAAGAGAATTACACCATGTGGAAAGGGGTTTTAAACAAAAAAAAAGGAATGTTACCTTACTGAGGTAATTCCATTTTTCAAAACGCTTAAAGAACATTTTGAGTGAATCCAAACGGCTCTCGTTAAAGAAGTTAAAGAAATGAAAGAAATTCTTGAACAAATAGAGGCTGAGGTTGAACAAAATGTTATGGACAAGCAATGTGCAGACATTGAAAGGAAGAACCTTCTCATTGAAAATAAGAATCTAATTGCTGCTTGTTTGTCTAATGAATTGTTGTATAGTGTCATGAATGAGGTGAATAATGTATCTAGATTTTCTGAAATGCTTGATCCTTACACTGTAGAACAAGCACGTGTTGTCGAACTTGAAGCTAAGATTTCTAAATTAAAACATAAGATTCAAAAAGATGATCATAGTGAAATGATAAAACGTTTTTACAACCTTGAGATAGATCACCTAAATTTGCAATTGAAGTATCAAAATCTTAAAGAACATTTTGGAAACAACAAATCACAACCATCTCAGGATACTCCTGAATTTGACTTAGTTTTTGACATCAACAAAATGAAAGAGCAGCTTTAAGGAAAGAACAACACAATTAGAAAATTGAAAGAGCAAATCTCGCATATGAATGAGAGACGTAGTGAGGCAGATCGTATTCTTGACTTTAAGGCCTTAGATTCTCAGAACATAGAGTTAAAAGAACATGTTACTGCTCTTCAGGAACAAAATGAGAGTTTTAGGGCAGAGAATGAAAAAGTTAAGCAACATTACAAGGAATTATATGATTCTATCAAGATAACACGTGCTAAAACTATTGAAAAGACATCTTCTCTGTTAACTGAAAATGAGAAACTAAAGGCTCGATAAAAGGAAATGCAATGCGTTACTATGCCTGTTGTAAAACCAAAAGTGCTTGCCTCTGGTATGTATGCAATCAATGTTGAACCAATACCCCCCTCGTAATAAGAACAATAGGGAAGTTCATCTAGATATCTCAAACATCTTAAGGAAAGTGTAGAAACACTTTGTGAGATAGTAAAAGAATTTAAGATTGAAAAACCATTAGATAATGTGCTTGAGAATGCCTGCTTTTACACTAATCAATCTTTTTAAGGAAACATGCGAAACTTCAAATAATAACACACAAACACATGTTGCGCAACAAAAAGTGCATAAGACTATTGTCTCTGTGATTCCTTCTATAGGAGTAAACAGTTCCACTGAAGCTAGCGGGTCAAAGCCTAGGAGCAATACAAAGAACAATAGGATCTTGCCAGCTAAAAGTGACAACAAGAAGAAAGTAGAAGATCACCAACAATAAGTCTAATTTGAAACAAAAGAATCATGTTGATTCTAGTATTAGCTCTAAGCGTACTGTAATTAATTCGAATTCTAATTTTGTGTGCAACACATGTAACAAATGCTTAATTTTTGCTAATCATGATAAGTGTGTCGTAAAATATTCATGAAAACTTAAGCAAGTTTGGAAAGCAACAGGAAAACTGTTTGCTAATGTTGGTTATCAATGGAAGTCAACTAGAAGGAAATTCACTTTAGGAAAACAGTGCCCTTTAACTAGGTTTACTAAATCTAAAGTAATGCCTCTAAAACAGCCTGAACACGTTAGTTCTAGTAAAATTGTGATAACTGAGAGATTTAGCAACACTACTCAAACACCATTAACTATATACAAACGTAGAAATAAACAAGAAAAGGCAATTTCCACTGGCATTCCCACTACAGCTGCATCACAGACAATTGATGTTCTTGTAAAATATACTACTATTTCTGCTAACCACTGGACCCCAACAGACATTGGGGATCCGAATTACCAAACTCTCCATCTTCATCTGTTTTCAAATACAGGTCGTACAAATCGTCCTTTGGTATTTGGATTCAGGCTGCTCAAAACATATGACGGGGAATCGCTCACGGATCAAGAATTTTGTGAAAAAATTCATCAGGACAGTTAGATTCAGGAATGATCATTTTGGTGCTATTATGGGTTATGGAGATTACGTGATTGGTGACAGTGTAATCTCCAGGGTATATAGTGGAAGGACTTGGACACAATCTCTTTTCTGTAGGTCAATTTTGTGATTCAAATCTTAAAGTTGCATTCAGAAAACATTCGTGTTACGTTCGAGATGTAGATAGTGTGGAGTTACTTAAAGGTTCTCGTGGCTCAAATCTGTATACTATCTCTGTTGAAGACATGATGAAGTCCTCTCCAATCTTCTTATTGTCAAAAGCCTCCAAGAACAAATCATGGTTGTGGCATCGTCGGTTAAACCATTTGAACTTCGGTACCATTGATGTGTCGTTGTGTGGTGTGTATTTTTATGATTCAAGTTTTAAATTTATATTTTACCGACTTAACCAAAAACAACACTTTAACAGGAAGTGTACCCGGTCGGTGGTAGATTCATGGTAAGTAGGGTGTCGAACACTTGAAGTGAGGTTAAATATCTCAATTTATTTAAATCTTGGTTATCTAATCTAAGGTAATTCTAATCTAAGTAAAACCTATGCTAATCCTATGTTAGTTTTAATCCTAATTGTAACAGGTAAATGGGGTATTTCAGCCTGAGAGACTGGCACGGTTTGGTTGGTGACTACAATTAATTCAAGACACTTTAGCCCACGCAAGCAAATTAACAGAAGATAAAAGAGCGGTCGAGCCTTATGATAGAAAACTGTATTAGCCATCATTAATCTAATTAGAAGTTGGTTTGATTATTCAGTGCAATGATTACTTATCTCGAAGAGGCATATCAATCTTAGAATTAGGCAGGACTTCATTATAAGACCTAGACACATTAATTCTGTCACAATTAAAGCATCCACATAAAGCATCCTTATTTGCTAATTATAATCTATCTTAGGGATTAAAGCAATGGTGATCTTCTTAAACCCCAACTCATAGAGACTTTACCCACTTACTGCTTAATGGAAATTTATACACTAGTAGTCCACTTGTCCAACTATCCAATAGAATAAGAACATTATTTGTTGAATTATCTAGATTCACCAACTAGTCAACATGTTCAATAAACCAAAGGCAATTTTCGTTAACTAGTTAAGCCAGAAGCGTATCCTTAGCACGATTTTAGAAGGACAATATTTGTGATCCTATGATTCTAGATGTATAAATCACTATATGCAGAGCTATCCCGGCATCTAGATTACTTGGTCCGTATCACTAGATCCAGTTAAATGATAGGTCGCATACAAAAGCACATAAACAAGTATATTGATAAACAAAAATAAGCATAAAATGATAAATTAATCAATCGAGCTATAAACAAAACCAAACATTTAGATCTTCATAATAATGACTAATACCTGAAGGTATTAGCCTTCAAACATCATAATTAATGCAAGAGTAATTGTTTTAGCCAAGGTAAACTAACCGAGTTAATGAATGATACCAAAAACTAAACGATTACAAAAGTATAAGAAATTACACGTTGTCTTCTATGGATTGGAATGCATTGCAAGACCTCTTTTTCATTTACCTCATTTTTCCCTCTGAAAATCAACTTTTCTTGTAGTTTAGTATCGAAAATATGATTTAGCCACACCTAAAACTTGCATTTTTGCGTGATTTTGTATTTATAAGGTCAGCAAGTCTGTGCCTCGTGCGAACAAGCTCGTATCCGAATGAAATATTACCCGAGATCAATCATAGTGGAGTTATGTTGTTAGGCCTTGTTTCTTAGAGTACCAAGTATACGTGATTTCCAAATTACTAGTTACACTTAATGATAAGCGTCCTTATGAATAGAGAGATCGAACGGGAGACTTAACTCTCTAGAGCTCCGGCGTAAGTATGAGCAAACTTTATCGTTCTTCCTAGGATACGACGTATTACACTATGTTTCCAATTTAGTGTAGCTCTCTTGATGTTGAGTGCAGGCATGGAATACTGCCGTATGCGCTCTCCTTGCATGGCATAGGCCTAAATGAGGATCTCTTTTACTCTTTTTCTCCTCTGAAAATCAACTTTTGTAGTTTAGGTATCGAAAATATGATTTAGCACACCTAAAACTCATTTTTGAGTTTTGTATTTATAAGGTCTGAAGTCGGTGTCGATACGGCGTATCCAATGTATTAGATACGGTATGTTAGGGTTTCTTAGAGTAGGGACCACGTTTGATAACTTCCAGAATATTCACATACTATATCTCTAATCCGGCGTATTGGTCTTTACTGGATACGACGTATTAAACTTGTTTCCTTTGTGGTCTTTGGTGAGTGCAGGCATGGATACGCCGTATCTTCCTTGATGGATACGGCGTATTGGCTGTCAGAATAATAATCTTCAAAATATCTTCGTTTAAGCTTCAGAATGCGCGCCTTTTGCTAATATTCACCAAGTACTCCGTAATTACGACAATTCTCAAATACAAATGATTAAGTAGCAATTCTTTGCAACAATTATACAAATTGGGTTAATTACATGGGATAAATGATGCTATAAAATAGACGCTATTTGATGTCATCAAATATTATAACACCCCTATATTTGACATATAGTAGCGGAAGCTAATCTGGGGTATTACTTCATGAATCATAGTCATAATAATAGAAAACGACTCAAAAGAGACGTTTTTGAAAGATAAGTTATCATTCATTATTCATCAGAGTTTTTACCAAAGTGGTCCCAAAATACATTAAAAACATAAAAGTTGAATGATAACAAGTTTAGACGTCCTCAAGTCTAATGCCACTCCGTGCCATAGTTGCTCAATTACCTGAGATAAACATGCTAAAAGGGTCAACACAAAGGTTGAGTGAAATTTACATTGTTTGCAATGTAATAGTTGAATACAAGTCATCATAAGTGGTAATAATTGCAACGAATACAATTATCATGGAAAAACAGTATTATTGCCCAAAACTCATGCAACCAAACATTAACATCCGAAGTCAATTTAACGACTTGAAGGAACAATTGTCCTTAAGGAAAGGTAACTTGCCAAAGTTATCATTTGTTCTCAAATATAGTGCGTTTGGTTACCCCATGTACGGGTACACCAACGGGAGTCGTCACCCCCAATAGATCTATCCATAATATTCACGTTCACTCACAAGTGACTAATGGTTCATGATTAAAAAATATTGGCAGTGAAAGCAAACTTAGGCATTAATATTTCAGGATAGCATACAGTTGGAAAACACCTGTATTCATGGTTTATAGCATGTATCTCCCCACGGGATTTAGAAAATATGTAAAGGTAGGACTATGAACTCACCTTATCAAAGTAGTTGATTGATTTGAAATTTAATTCAAATAGGAGTAAACGGCCTCGTCACGCAACCTGGAGGTAATATGTCAAGTCATAGTTCGATTGTTGATATTACAAACTTTATTTCATAAAGTTTAACAGTTTTTGGTTTGATAACTTGTGAAAATATCGTATCACTGTTCGGGCTATCATAATCCAGAGGTCATGCAGTAAACGTTTGAGGAGCTAGGACACTTTAAATCGTAAATCTAGCAACTCGTTAAAACGTCTACTCAAATGAAACCCCTCACATGAAACTCCCTAGTAACGTGTTATGTTATAGATTAAATGATAAGATTTTATCATTTTGGGTTTCTTCAAAAGCAAGTGGATGATAAGTTATGTTAAATATATAACATAATTGATTTTATAGTGTTTCGATCGACGAATGATAACGACAAATGTGTCGGGTTTTAATAAAATTGAGTCTTATATTATTTAAATATATTTTTATAATTAATATAAAAATATTACATTTTATACCTTTAAGAATGCAAAATGACAATATATACCCTTGGTTTATATATATTTACAAAGTTAATCCTTTTAATATAACTTTTAAAATCTTTAAACCTTTAATTTTTAAGTACGACAAAACAAACCCCTGAAGTTTAACTTTAGGATAATTACATTTTTAGCCCCTTTAGATATAATTTCAAGAATTTACAATATATACCTCTTTGCATGAAAACATTTGCGAATTTAGTTCAAAAACCATCATATTGATATTTTTGCTTTAGAAATCAAATTTTTAGGTTATAGCTTATTACTATAAGCTAAAATAAGTAACTTTTACGAGCTTATAGCTTATAAAAATAGCTTGTGAGCTTAAAAATCCAAAACGGGTTAGTTTGGTTTAAAAAGATTAACCCGATGGGTTTAAGGTTTTAAGATTAGTTTTCAAGCTTACAGAAATGATAAGTTTGCTTATTAGAATAGCTTATTAATTCAGCTTATAACTTTAGCTTATTGATTTCACGAAATCAAGGTTTTAGGGTTTTAGGGTACAATTAGGGTTTCGGTTTGGTTTAGGATTTTTGACATGATTTGGTTTAATCAAAGGAGTGAAACAAGATGTATACATGATTATTAACATGGAAAGATTTTGCAAATCAAAATTTAGATTTTGTTATTGTGCGCCAGTTCTGTTGCTATATATTGGCTGGTTCTATTCTGTAACAGAACCGGCCAATAGTAGAATTTTTGGCTATAAATACTAAGCCACTTCTCATGTTTCAACACACTTTCTAACGTTAAAATCCTCTAATTCTACTGATCATATCCCTTAATTCTTTGCATAGTTTTTATTAGCATTTTGTAGGTAATATCCTCTACAAAGTATAAATTCAAACACCCCTTTGAGACGATCAAGTTCCAAGAATCTTGTTTCGCATCTCTATAGCATCTTCAAGTTCACATTGCTGAATCTTGTACATTATTTAATAGTTTTAGTTGTATTCATCATCATTGTAAATCAATTATAGTATTGTTGGGTTGATTCTACCGTGTGAAGAATCTGGTATTTAGCTTTGTACCGTTAAAAGGGTGTAAGCAACGTTGTGAGGCTTCTCCACCAGTTAAAGGAGATTAGTAACTAGTGTTTATGAACCCTCGAGTAGGTGACTTGGGGAGTGGAGTAGGGCATGGAACGTGTCCTTGTAGCCGAACCACTATAAATACTTGTATCTTGGTTAAATCTTTCTAACTCTTACTTTTACTTGCTTTATTTCCCATTCATCAAACATCAATATTGTGCAAACTTCACATACATAATAAAATTTTGAGAAGTACAAGAAAACTATTCAACCCTCCCTTCTAGTTTTCAACAATTGGTATCAAGAGGAAGGTTACCAAAGTTTTTTAAAATATATTGTATTTTAAAATGTTAAAACGATTATGGATTTGGAAAACTATAAAGAAGGTAAATCTATGCAATGACCACCTCTCTTTGAGGCTAATTGTTTTATATATTGGAAAAACCGTTTTGAAACTTATGTGAAGTCTAAAGATATTGATCTTTGGTATATTATAGTTTATGGTAATTACAAACCTACCATCAAAGATAAAGATGGTAAGGATGTAATCATCACTTATGAAAAAATTGATGAAAACCATAAAGAAAAAATGAAGCAAAAATAGTTTTATACAATGCTTTGCCCAAAAAGGGATATGAAAGAATTTTCATGTGCGATACGGCTCAAGATATTTAGAAATCTTTAATAATTACCCATCAAGGTAACAAACAAGTTAAGGATAACAAAATAGTACCCATTGTTCAAAAAATATATGAAGATTCAATATCTTGGATATGCAACTATTTGATAGTGATTTGCTAGATTTAATACTATTATTACATCACTAAAAGCACTTGATGAATCCTTTTCAAGTCGTAATCATGTTAGGAAATTCTTGAGGGCTCTTCCCACTAAATGGCGTCCGAAGGTTACAGCAATAGAAGAATCCAAGGACTTATCAACACTACCTCTAGACGAGCTTATCGGCAATCTAAAAGTTTATGAGGTAGTACTTGAAAAGGACTTGTAGATCTCTAAGAACAAGAAAGAAAAGTACAAATCACTTGCTCTCAAAGCAAGAAAAGTCCTAAGTAAAGAAGAAGCAACCTCTTCTAATAGTAATGATGAAGAATACGCCATAGCAGTAAGAGATTTCAAAAAATTCTTTAGGAGAAGAGGCAGGTTTGTTCGTCAACCTCATGACGACAAAAAGAACTTCCAGAAAGTAAAAGAAGACAAAAAGGAGAAGGATGATTGAATATGTTTCAAGTGTAGAGATCCAAATCACTTCATTAGTGATTGTCCTAAACACTCCTTCAGTGATTAAAAGGCGTTCGTTGTTGGGTGTTAGAGCGATAGTGAAGATGATTCCAAGAAGGAAGAAATATGTCTCAATGGCACATGACAACAATGAGAGTATTCTTCCGGCACATACTTACTATAGAAGTTCATCTATAGAATAATGAGTCATGGAAAAAAAATTGAGAATGAAAAACTATGCCAAAATAAGTCCTTAGGATTATCAAACAA
Organism: Tanacetum coccineum; assembly: GCA_026074375.1. Lineage (NCBI taxonomy): Eukaryota > Viridiplantae > Streptophyta > Magnoliopsida > Asterales > Asteraceae > Tanacetum > Tanacetum coccineum. Next base: position 59,148 of record BQNB010002967.1, read on the forward strand.
AAACAAACATCAAAGGCAAAAAAATGAAGTACAAAAAAAGGAGGCATGTAAAATTAAAACAAAAGTAGAACAACTAGAAAGAAACACGGAGATTAGCCTTGAATGTGAGTCATGTGTCAACCATCAATCTAAAATTAACTCACTAACCTTAAAACTGGCTAGTTTCAAAAATAGTAGTTCTTCTTTGCAAGAAATACTTGAATTGCAAAAACCACCAAAAGATAAACATGGAATAGGATACACAGATGATATAGCTTCTACTAGCAATACAGAAACCAAAAAGTTGAGTCCTAAAAATGTCAAAATGCTCTCTGTAGAACTGGCGTTGTCGGTTCCCTCTAAAACATAATCAACTAGTTCTGACGAACCGAACCGACCCTTTGCAGAAAATTCTGAAAATGCAAAAAATTTAGGAACCACCATTTAAATAAAACATGACTCCTGTGTTAATAACCTAGAAAGCCTACATTAAACACATCTGAGAATGGTGTTTTGCGGTTGGTCGTCAAAGACTTCTACAAGAAGTCTTACTACTCCCTATACAGTGTACCTAATCATTGTAGTGTAGTAAAGGCAAGACTCGGGGATTGTTATCGTTCTCTAGGGGAATAGGTTGGGAAGGCTTGATCACGGTCTAACAAAATTCTAAGGGTTAAGAGAAGATTATTTTTGTATTTTATGTTTATAAGAAAGCAGGTAAATCATATATTTGAGAGGTTTGGTTTGGTTTTAGCTATTAAACTAAATAATAAACTACGCTAATGGTGATAACAATATAATAAAAAGATTGTATTCATTTAATCATGTATTACTCCCTAGATTGCTTCTCCCAGTGTTGTTGCTTTGTCACACTTGTGATGATCTATGTAATTATTTCCTAAGTCATGAACATATTACACGAGCCCGCCGTTTATTTAATATTCCGTTAAGGCAAAACACAAAGTAAAGTAGTATGAAGACTATTACCTGGCCCTCAAGAGTATATTAAATACATTTTAAATATATTAAAAGTGGATCAACCATATAAGGGGCAAGGTAGTATGAAGAATGTTACCCGATGGTATCCTTTCTACACAATCATGTTTCCCTAGACATATCAACAGTGATACAGACAAAAGCTGGTTTTCTAAAGCCTAACATGCATATTCATCACAAGAAGGAACACCACTAAGATCTAGATTCTAGGTTTCATACAATCATCAATGAACATAATAAGGGGTCTAGCCAAGCATGTTAAAGATAAAGCAAGAAACATAAAGAATCAAACAGCAAGACATATTGAATGATTAAGATAGTTTTACTTGATTAAAACATGAATTGAAGGAGGTACAATAGGGTTTTGAAGCCCTAAAATCGTCCTAATAAGCTGCCAAACAAACTAGGGTTTGTCCTACTCTTTTACTTTAAAGTTACACACATAAAACCCTAATTTAGGGTCTATATTTATAAAAATATCGTTATGACGGCGTCGCGTTTTAATCGTGACGCCGTCATAAAGTAGAATCTTCTAGATCCGAGTTGAGTCGGTGCGGGCTGACGCCGTCAAGAAATGTTGTGACGCCGTCACTAGATGAAGTGTGATGGCGTCTTGTATAAGTGGTGACGCCGTCTCCAGGCGCTGAGACTTTAAATCTTGAAGAGTCTTGGTGTTGGTTCATAATCTTGTTTGTTTCTTCTCCAAATGAGCCCAAGTCACGTGTGTTTCCTCCAAATGCCTTCCAAATGCTAAATACCTAAAAAGGAACGATTAAGTAACTATTTTAGGCATAAATGCACGATTTAGGGGGTTAAATGACCCCGAAAAACTGTATAAAATGACACCTCATCATGGTCACCGAGTTAGTTGCACTCCTTTACAAAAGTTTATGCTTTCCCTATGTCACTTCCGTTGTCGAGTGTAAAATGTGTTTTCAACATACAGTATAAAAGTTCCTACTTTTCATATGTCAATTCCATCAAATTAGGTAGCTCCGAAAACTGATTGTGCTTCACGGTACCTTGTAAACTGTGTCCTCAACATATATTTTGTTTTTGGAATATTTGCATTCTCGGTTTTCATTAAGAGTATGAAGACCACAAACTATACCAAACTATATGATGACACTCCATGTCAACAAGAAGATTATGAGTTTATGTGGAGTGATTCCTAATATCACAAGTAAATATTTGTTGTTTTCAAACGTACATTACTGCCTGTTAGTTTCTTTTGTGTCATTCTCACCTTTAGTGTATTTTGTTTACATAGATGATGATAATCAATTTAATGGTGGCTCCATAAAAGAATACACAACTCCTTTTGAAGAATGTATTGAGAGGCGCGCAACACCAGTTGCCGATGTTTAGAGTTTCGGCATCAGTGGAAATGTTAGGAGGCGTTTGGCATTTGGAAACCATGACACGGTAGATAGAACCACCGTGTCTGTTTCCAGGATATTTGATTGTTTTAGAAATATGCATTTCAATAGTCTTGAATCAGACTACATAAGGCAGGCAGGTTTGTATTTCTACTGAATTTGAATTCGTTCATTAACAAGATATGAGATCCAACACGTTAGATCCTTAGTGACCAGTATGAACTTCTAAGGATAAAAAAGTTACAATGCCTCATTAACAAGATATAAGATCCAACACATTTGATAGCAACACGTTTTCTTTTTTTGTAGCAGATATTCAAGCGCGGCGGGATAGAGAAGACACAATTGATAGAACCAGCGTTCCTGTTTCACAAATTTTCGACCGTTTTAGAAACATGCCTAAAAGCAATGGCGAATCGAACTTCATGATTCACACATGTATGTATTTTCCTGTATTCTAGTTCACCTATTAAGTAGATATCAGGTTCAAGGGCATTAGATTGTTAGTGACTAATAATGATACAAAAGTTGTAGTATCTTATGCTTTCCGGTTTGATAGCAACATTGTTTCATTCTCTGTTTTATCAGATAATCAGCGACCTATTGTTTCCCGTCCACCATTAGCAATGCTGAATATAAGCTTCCCGAAACACGATGATGAAGAAAGGCGCCAGAGTTATCTACCTGCAGAGCATTTACAGATTCAAGCCAGATCTGTCGACAACACAAGTTACCTATACTATACTTTTGCAGATTAAATAAGGGAAACATGAGTGCGGGACTATAGCAAGAACGTGGAAAAATGAATCTTCTATAAGATGTTGCCCTAAAGGCTATAACTAAAACATCAAGACATGAAATAATTAGTCGTATCTTAAAAATATCCCATCTTCATAAAAATTAGCCCACCCAACTTTATGTACCGATTCTTCTAGTAAAAATGCATGCTTTATGGTTAAAAAGATAGGTATAATTGTTTGTGTTTAGAATTTTTAGTATAAAAGTAATGAAGTTATGTATCTTACCCTATGCACAGTTTATGATATCAATGATTTCTCAGCTTCTGATGTTCTCAAAAGAGGGTGTCCACACAGTCTATCAACTGTAACGTCTAAAGAGGCTTTACTGACTGGAAGTACAAAAAGCCCCTAAATACCATCTTCGTTAGAAGAAACTCTTCAACCAAATGCAATATGTAGGCAGGGTAATTTTCAGTTTATTCTTTCACGATATGTTCACTTTGCAAGTTTTGCACACTTTTATGCTCATTTTGTAATATTCTCATGTAATAATACTGTTGTTTTGTCAGATATACTAGGTCATCCTGCTTCCTTACCAACGATGGCAACAGTCAACCATGCATACCTATGTTTGGATGTTAGGGATTGCATTATTAGACCTAAAATTATAACCTTTCCACACAGCAGTCAGAAAAATACATATCAGGGTCACGCATGTGCACAACATTACGATGTTAATCACAGATTACTACATAATAAAGGCAATTACTACTTCTGGACAACTTTTTTTCGGGCTTGGAATATGGTTTAGAGTAAATCTGATTATTGTATATATCTCCTATCGTCAACAGTGTCTGCCATCAACGAACCCTCAATTCTTAACATTCAAAAAGGAAGGCAGTCACACCCTCTACTAACTGATGTGTCTAAAGAGGCTTCATCCATTAGAAATGTAAAAAGGCTATCGCGGATACAGGGTAATTTTTTCCCTTTTGTTAACACATTTCCATTTAATAAATTTCTGAAAAATTTTATGCTCATTTTTTCAATAATGTAATGTATTTACTGCTTTTCCCAGGAGACACAACGGCTTATATGGATTTAGGTGACTGTGACCAGTAGTGTCGTCACTGTTGCTGTTTATTCTGATACAATGAACGACTCAAAGGCAACGATTACAGCAGGCGAGCTGAATACCATTTATGCTGTGGAGGAGGGAAAATATACATGCCTCAGCCGCCTGATCCTCCCGTATTTATTCAGCATCTTTTAAGGAACAACCATTTCATGGAGCATAGTAGAGCTTATAATCAGATGTTTGCAATGATGTCATTCGGGGCAAAAGTCGATGATTCAGTAAACAAGGGAAAAGGCCCTTATGTTTTTAAAGTTTCTGGTCAAATTTACCACTGGATTGGGTCGCTTTACCTAGAAGAAGGTCACCACCCGCGATTTCTACAGCTATATATTTATGACACATAAGATGAACTTAGTAACAAAATGCGTAATTTTGGGCGATCAAATGAAAACTCACTAAATCCTGAGATTGTTGAAGGTTTGATACACGTACTTGATGAACATAATGGTTTGGTGAGGCTCTTTAGAACAGCACGGGACAGATGTAGTGTAGCTAAAATACTAGCATTCATAATTAGGCTTTACAATAAGGGTGGTGTTCATGGATATGAGCTCCCAACTTTTGATGTTTAGGGAGCAATAGTTTTTGAAGACGGTCTAAAAATCCAAACAAATTTTGATGTAATCATAGAATTCAAAGGCGGCCCTCCTCAGAGAATTAACAAGCTTCATCAATCATATATGTCATTACAGTTCCCTTTATTGTTTATCTTTGGTGAGCCAGGGTTCTATCCAGAATTGATGTTGAAGCCTAGATATGGTAGGGGTAAGGGCAAGAAGGTGACAAAGAACGCCTATTACAAGTACCAGTTACACCCATGGGTTAAAGATTTTAGGCTTCTCTTTAGAGGTGGGCGTTTGTTTCAACAGTATGTTGTTACAGTCTTTTGTACAGTTAAACAGAGCAGGCTCGAATTCATATGTAAGAGTCAAAATGATCTTCGATCTGATTACCTGCTAGGTTTGTATGATGCTGTTTCCCGAGGAGACCATGAAGGAATACAAGTTCGCTTGATAATCATGCTACCAATTACATTTACCGGAGGACCTCGGTATATGTACAACCACTATCTAGATGCACTTGTGATTTGTCGGTCTCTAGGAAACCCACAGTTTTTTTATTACCTTTACATGTAATGTCAAGTGGCCAGAAATAAAGCGATATATGTCACAGTACCCAGGCCTTACACCAAGTGCAGGGCAAATATTGTATGTAGAATTTTATGAAAGATGTGAGACCGTTTGGCTATGTCATTGCAGGTATCGTTGATTACCATATGTTTAACATCTATTTATTCTTTTTGTAAATTGTTGCATCAATGTTAAAAGATAACTCTTATTATTATTATCCTTTCACAGACCTCTACAAAATAGAGTTTTAAAAAAGAGGTTTGCCACATTGTCATACACTACTGTGGGTTGATTCAAAGAGCAAAATACAAGACGCAGTTCAGATTGACGAATACATTTTTGCTGAGATACCTGAGTTAATGATGCATGGGCCCCGTGGTGCTGCAAACCTGGGCGCATCGTGTATGCAAAAAGGATCTTGCAACAAGCATTTCCTAAAGAAGTACAATGAGAAGACATTTTTTGATACCAATGGGCACACACAATATCGAAGAAGGGACACAGAAGTTTATGTCATGAAGGGTGAGTCAAGGTTAGACAATTGCGACGTCGTCTCGTACAATCGTACATTATGTCTAGCTTTTCAAGCCAACATTAATGTTGAATACTGTGGTTGGAGCATGTTGATTAAATATCTTTTCCAGTATATTTCCAAAGGACCCGATCGCATTCTTGCAAAGGTCAACAGGCCGATTGGAAAGGCATCTACTTCAACAGGCGACAAGCGCGTTTAAGTTGACGAGATCTAAAATTACGTTGATGGTCATTTCGTTTACCCATTTGAAGCTTGTTGGAGAATTTTAGACTTTCCTATGCATAGTCGAGAGCCGGCTATGCAAATTCTCAATGTGCATTTGGAAAACATGCAACGTATTAATTTCCGTGAAAGAGATAGGTTGGACATAATCGTTAACATTCATGAGAAGAAGAAACAACACTCACCGAATGGTATGTCTACAACAATGAAAATACAGACAGCAGACATCAACCTTATCTGGATTTCCCTTTTGAATTCGTATTGTATCCGAATTCAAAAAGCTAGCGTCAGTGGTAAAAACAAAGAAATCCCTTAGAAGACTGACTTACGTTCATCCAAACTCAGGCGACCTCTTCTACTTCCGGTTGCTACTGTGCCATCAAAAAGGGTGAAATTCCTAGTTGAAGTACAAACCGTCAATGACCAAGTGTTTCTAACTTATCGGGCTGCATGTGAAGCCTTAGGTTTGCTTGGTGACGACAAGGAATGGGACATCGCCCTTGAAGAGTCAATTGTATCAGCATCATCAACAAAAGTAAGGATCCTTTTTGCCAAAATTCTCATATAAGTTGTGGAAAAACACTAGCAAGCAATGCGGGATGACATCCCAGCCAAAGTATCAGAGGCAACAGACATCAAAATTACCATGTCAACACTCCTCAGTTACAAGAGTATATTTTATACGAGCTTGAAGCGATACTAAATAGATTTGGGAAATCTGTCAAAGTGTTTAGGCTTCCCCCTCCTCTAGAGCATCTGCTTAAAGATCTAAAAAACAAACTTCTTATGGAAGAGAGAAATTATAGACCTGATTTTCCCATGCAAGATGCCACTAATTTTATCCCGAAGCTGAATCATGATCAGAAAGAAATATACCACCTGATCATAAATGCATCCGAAAAGAGTCGACAAGAATTCTTATTTTTCTACGGTCACGGTGGAACCGAAAAAACATTCCTTTGGAAGACAATTATAAGTTCGCGTAGGTCCCAAGGAAAGATTGTTTTAGCTGTAGCCTCATCGAGCATCGCATCTCTACTTCTACTTGCTGGCCGGACAACTCGTTCTAGGTTTAAGCTTCCACTAGATTTGACTGACGAGTGTGTTTGCCACGCTAAAAAAATAGTCAGTTAGGAAATCTATCGGTAGAAACAAATCTTATGATTTGAGATGAAGCTTCGATGAATGACAAACACTGTTTTGAAGCACTGGACAGAACACTAAGAGACCTCATAAACGCGACTGAAATTCCTTTTGGAGGAAAAACAGCCATGTTAGGAGGTGACTTTCGGCAAACCCTACCAGTAAAAAAAGGTGCTACAAAAGAAGAACTGATCCATGATTCCATCGCACAATCTTACCTATGGCTGGACTTCAAAATTTGCACACTGAAAGATAATATGAGGCTCCTAAGATCCGGGGTTGATAATGAACAATGAAAACGCTTAGAAGTTTTTACTAAATGGCTTCTTGACGTGGGCAATGGTGAAACAGGCGAGCCTGACCAAGAAGATGATCAAGACACCTCTTGGATCACGATTCTACCAGAATATTATGTCACTCCGGATGAAAACGCATTATAAGAACTTATTGATTTCATCTATGACGACACCATACTCAACACACCAACCGTAGGTGCTCTCCAGGAAAAAGCAATAATGTGTCCTAAGAATAACATTGCAGACGCTGTCAATGCTAGAATTTTATCCTCAATTGAAGGTGTAACAAAAACATATTTGAGTATGGATGAAGCTATTCCTATGGGCAAAGTGACAAGTGAGACAGAAATGCTCTACCCAATGGAATTCCTAAACACCATAACATTTCCTGGCTTCCCGTCCCATGAATTATGGCTAAAGGTTAGATCGCCAATTATGATACATCAAAATGTCAACCTATCAGGAGGTTTATGCAACGATACAAGAATGATTGTCAGATCCCTGATGTCAAAGCTAATTGAAGCATAAATTATTACAGGAACAAGAACCGGTAAAAAAGTTTTCATACACAGGATTCTGCTCACGCACAAAGATCCCAACCTTTCATTCACCTTTAAACGCACACAATTTCCCATAAAACTTTGTTATGCCATGACTATAAACAAAAGTCAAGGACAATATCTCTCAAAAATTGGTGTCTACCTACCCGAGCCAGTGTTTAGCCATGGTCAGTTATATGTATCATTGTCAAGAGCAACATCACTAGACGGGTTGAAACTTCTAATAAACCAACAAAACAATCAATCACCTCATACCACAAAAAACATCGTTTACAAAGGATTCCTGAAGGACATTAAAAACAAATGATAGCATATCCGCGGTGACAACAGAAAATGCTATTAAACAAACATGTGACATTAAACAATAACTATCACATCGCTCCTTAAGACACGTACATTTTACCAGTTTAGGTACTAGATTCAGAAAACAAATTGTCAAAACACAAATATAAAAAAAGGCTAATATGCTTATGTTATTTACTATCTTATAAAAATATTATTCATAATACTTATATTACTCTGCTGTTATTAGAAGTACTTGTTTATCTGCCTCCAAAATAAAGTAAATTCGATCTCGACAGTTTATAAATGCTTTTTTTACTTTCCTGTTCTAATTAATTTTTTTTCTATATGCAGGTCATCAAGAAAAATAGCGAAAATCAGTATTGCATCGCTGAAGTTTGGACAAGAAAACTACATACTAGAAGCGAAAGTGTATTGGAAATGGATCTCAAAAAGTATTCCAGACATGAAATAGCTGGCATTCAGTTGCATTCTAATAGACAGAGAGGTAAACAAACAAAAGTTAAAAACAACTGATAAACTATAATTATTAACATGGTATTAAAAAAATGTCCTATTTACAGAACAATGCAATACATGCAAACATGGACGTCAACAACATCGACTACTTTGACCCACCCACTGCTGAAACCACAGACGGCTTACAGAGTCTGAAAATTTATATGTGAAAAGGCAAAGCCATACCACCAGACATTAGAAAATAACATAAGCCTGAAGTTTGAGAAACTAACAGCTTTTGAAATTCTGACAGGGAAAGAATCTGAGTTTCTAGAGCATCATTTTGAGTTCACAGCATACAACCAGCTATCATCAAAGATTCCTTACCGCGATGAAAACTCAAAAATGATATATTCGATACTAACAGGTAACCCTTAATAAATTCCCGTTTTCGAAATGAGTATAGAATGCAGTCGCTGACACTTCTAAAGAACAGACTACCTAGGATGCATACGCTCCATCAACAATGTCATACCCTCTAGAGATGAAAACACTGGCCAAAAGTACCAGAGAAAAGTAGACATTGAAAACTTAGAGTAAGCTATTATGTTCACTCAAATCATTCTGCTTTTTGTAACTTTGAAATCTACAATTTATTCACAAACACAATTACTCTCATGTAGTGGATTCATTGTTGAATTCATAATGTGGGACGACCTTGCAAAGTAGTTCAACAAAGAAAAGATTGAAAAACTACCGCGTCTAGTTACCATTGCTGTCAGCTCCTGTCGCGTAACAAAATACAAAGGTATATTTACCACTCTAACCAACAAACTAAGATTCTTAACCCTGACACTATGTTTACAAAGTACAAATACAGATGTGCAGTTAGCAGCCACCCTTGCAACTTATTATTACATAAACCCACAGACACGGGAAGCTGAGAATGCTTACACAATGTAAGTAACATCAAAAATCTCATATTTGTAATGGCTAAATTTCTTTGTACATTGTAGATCTACTGTATAACAATAATGCAATGCTGGTTCAAAGAAAAATACAATTTGAATCCACCTCTTCAAGTGTCCAAATATCGTTATGACGACCCAGAACAGGAAAAAACAAGGAACAGACAGACATTGTATACACTGCTACAACAAAACCTGACAAGCTTCAAGGTTCGTAAAAAAAACAAAAACTTTAGTTTACCGACTGTAACAATCACTAATTGTATATCCCCTATTCTAGGGAGTATGATTTACATGTGAGGCCATGATCACAAGCCTTAACAAGAATAGAGGTTGGAACTACGCATCATGTAGTCAGTGCAGCAAAGCTTCAACACACCAAAATGGAACATACATCTGTAAACACCACGGGAAACAGGACCTGCCAACCTACAGGTATTCCCCCTAAGAAAATAAAACCATCTAATGTCCAAATTTTATTATAAGCATAACCCTATAAACAATAATAATTTATCAAAAAAATAGGGATAACTTCAAAGCTACAGTAGCCGATGGAACAACCACTGTAGAATTCACTTTCTTCACAAATGCCGGAGAAAAAATCACTGGCCATCCTTGCTGGTATCTTATGCAGAAATCCTAAGAAACAGATCACGGGCAGTTACCAATTAAAATGGTGAACATAATTGGTACAAAAAAAGATTTCCAGTTCCATTTTGCCCCTTCCACACAAAAAGGAGCAGGTCAGTTTATAGTGGATGACATTCTAGACATCCAACCAGCATTTCAAAACCAGAACGCAAGTATGTATTAATTTTAGATGCTACTATACAAAATGTATCAATATTTTTTAAAAACAAAACATCAACAATGCAGGTACTGAATTGGCTACAAGCTTAGCTCTACCAATTGACAAATCAACCAGCAAAAATAAGGGCATACCAGGTATATGCTACCATTCACATTCAAAAGCATCAGCATTTAAAACAACAACATTTATTGTATTGTATATTATACATAAAACCGACACAAAAACATAGAAAACCAAACCAAATCACACCAATCTAAAAACACACGACACAAAACACGCACGAGTCTAGACCTATCTTACACAAGGGACATTATTTCCGTAGTTCTGACCTATCTTACACGAAAGACAACATTCCTACACACCTGATACAGGACAACGACACAAAACATACCAACACTCAGAAGTCCATGTTCCCTTTCAGCTTCTCGATAAAAATGCCTTTTTCTTGAGCCCTCAGCTCAAATTCTTTTCCAAGTATCTACAACTTCATCAAGTTTGGAATGTCTTTTCCCTGAACATGCTTCATGAATTCTACCATTTTCTCTGGCACAGACCTTCCCGCCAACATGTCTAGTTCATCATTAAAGTTCTCTCTTTCATCGATGATAGCAGTCAACCGAGCATACAATGCATTTATCTCTCTTGCAAGCGCCACGTCTTCATTAATTTCTCTCTGACAGCACAATATGAACATCGGCTCCTAATCCGCTGAGTTAGCAGTGATGCGTAGCTCATCACATATTGGTAGGGCTCCCATTGATTTTGTTTTTTATGCTCTTAATGAAAAATACAACCCCTTACCACCCTTTAAATAGGCAATAAACCAACTCTATCCATCTACACCGATACTCTATAATACACTGACAAAAAAGCAACCTACATACTTTCACTATAAAACCATTGTCCTTACCCTCTTTACATCAAAAATAGTAGACATCACAAACTTTTTAAAAGATAATGATTTCACACTTTTAACTTTTAGGTAAACACTACAAACCAAAAAATTACTACTACAGTTAATCTAAACAAATATAAAAATTTATTGCATACTAACAACAACTAAGTTACCATAAATAAAAACATTTATTACATATGATATAACATGAAAAAATAACAACATCAACTATCAACACTAGAAAGTCACAAAAGACACTAAAGTCTTATTATAACAGGCATAGACACAAACGTGATTACACTTATTCAACAAACAAGACACATATAAGCAGGCTACCCTCTTTGTCCATCATCTCCTCCAAAAACACGTCTATGAGAAGGTTCTTCATCCATTAGCTTGAGAAGAAATGCCTCAATTTCAAAAGCCATCTCTCTGGCCTCCTTTGCTAAATCATACAACTGCCCCTTCTTATTGTCCTCTTTGTTCATCATCTCCTCCAAAAAACATAGCGGTCTTTGCCGACACAGCTTCACCCGCCACACTCCGAAGCTCCTAAACAAAAGATATCCTACTTGAACATGGCTCATTCATTACCCCAACCAACCTATTCACTTGAAGAGCAACTTCTCAATGCTCATTGTTAGGATTAAAAGCTTCTTGATACTGTTTGAAGTTAATACTATACTTGTTAAAGTTAATGCTGCTCAGAAGAATTAATACTGCTAGTGCAAAAGTTAAGACTGTTAGTAGAAGTTACTGTTGCTCAAGAAGTTTAAGGAAAGTATACTAAATGGTTATTACTGCTGCTGAGAAAGTTAATGCTGCTGGTTATAAGTTAGTACTGTTAGATCAAGTTAGTACTGCTTATGTGATATGGATGAGATATTTTTGTAAAAGATACGTATAAGTTATTTGATTAAAAGATCATGATAACTCAGGAATATATTGTAAACTGACTAGGACTCCTTGGTGTATAAAAGGAGGTCCTAGGGTATAGAGTTAGATATCACAAAAATTACAAGTCAATTAGCTTCAAGGTTTTGTAAACCCTACCACTATTAAGAGTGTTCGTATTATATTGAGGCTAAAAGTTTAGTAAACTATTTGTTATTGATCTTATTCATTACTGTCACATTGAAATTCTTCTTAGTATCATTGTCTAGATTCTGCATAGTCTTTGATATTCACAATCAAAGTTTCTATCATAGTTGTTTTGGATTTATTCAATACAACTTAGGCTTATACAAGCTAAGCAAGATCTATTCTATTGGGATCAACAAGTGGTATCAGAGCTTGTGAGAAGCTTTGAATAAGAAGAAACTTTACTGCACACAAGATCTACTTTTTCAAGAAGCTATGGATTCTCAAACTACTCAAACCATCAAGTTACCCATACTCTAACCAGGTGAGTATGATCTTTGGAAGATGAGGATGGAGCAATACCTATAGTGCATTGATTACACCTTATGGGAGATCATAGAAAATTGTAATGCACCCATAGTAACAAAAACTGTTAATGGTAAGGAGACTGTTATTCCTCCTACAAGTGTTGAAGAGAAGGCACAAAGAAGGGCAGAGTTGAAGGCAAGAAGCACTTTGTTGATGGCCTTACCTAATGAGCATCAATTAAAGTTCAACTCATACAAGGATGCTAAGACACTAATGCAGACTATTGAGAACAGATTTGGAGGTAATACTGCTACAAAGAAAACTCAGAAAAAACTTCTGAAGCAGCAATATGAAAACTTTGCTGCATCCAGCATAGAAGTTATTGAGCAAACCTATAAAAGGCTTCAAAAGCTAATTAGTCAACTGGAGATTCATGGTGAAGTTATCCCTCAAGAAGACATCAATTAGAAGTTATTGAGAAGCTTGTCACAAGAATAGACTATGCATAATATTATGTGGAGGAACAAACCAGAGATTGAGACATTGAGTTTGGATGACCTCTTCAACAACCTGAAGGCTTATGAATCAGAGGTTAAGGAGACATCTAGCTCAACCACAAACTCACACAATGTAGCCTTTCTGTCCTCTAGCAGCACTAATAGTGCAACTAGAGCAGTTAATACTGCTAGTACTCAGGGTGCTGCTGATAGCTCAACAATTGTTGAAAATTTGAGTGATGCTATGATTTATTCCTTCTTTGCTAGCCAACCAAGTATTCCACAACTTGATAATGAAGATCTACAACAAATCTATCTTGATGATCTAGAAGAGATGGACTTGAGGTGGAACATTGCTATGCTGACTATGAGGGCAAAAAGATTCCTGAAGAATACTGGAAGGAAGCTGGACATGGCCAACAATGAAAGAATTGGGTTTGACAAGTCCAAGATTGAATGTTTCAACTACCAAAAGAGAGGACACTTTGCAAGGGAGTGCAGGGCACCCATGAATCAAGACAGTAGGTAAAGGGAGCCTACCAGAAGGACTATGAAAGTTGAGGCAACTACTTTAAATGCCTTAGTGTCTTAGTATGATGGCTTTGGCTATGATTGGAGTGACCAAGCAGAAGAAGGTCCAACCAATTTTGCTCTCATGGCTTATTCTTCAACAAGTTCAAGTACTAATACAAACTCTGAGGTATCTAAAGACTCAAATTGTTGTTCATCTTGTTTAGAATGTGTAAAAGATCTAAAAGAACAAAATGAACAATTAGTTAAAGACTTAAGAACAGCTAGGATAATTGTTGTCTCATATAAAACTAGTTTAGAATCGGTAGAAGCTAGACTGTTAGTCTTTAAGAAAAATGAGTTTGTGTATGAGGAAGATATAAAAATCTTAAAATGTGAAATCTATTTAAGAGATTTAGATATTACAGAGCTTAAACATAAGTTAGAGTTGGCTACAAAAGAAAAAGATGAGGTTCAACTTACAGTACAAAAAATTGAAAATTCAACAAAAAGCCTAAGTAAACTTCTAGACAGTCAGATAATGGATAAGTGTAAAACAGGATTAGGGTATAATGTTGTCTCACCTCCCTATAATAGGAATTTTATGCCACCAAAATATGATTTAGTTTATCCTAGTCTAGATGATTTTGTTGATGTGAATGAGTCTGTTAGTGCGTCTGTAGTTGAAAAGCCCAATGTTGAGACTAATGAACCTAAGACTGCTAGGAAAGAAAATGGAGCCCTCATTATTGAGGATTGGATGTCTGAAAATGAGGAAAAAAATGTGCCTAAGGTTAAAACAGTTGAGATGTTTAATAAACCTAGTTTTGCTAAGATAAACTTTGTTAAGTCTACTAAGCAAGTAAAATCTCATAGGAAAACATCAGTTGATAAAAATAGGCAATACACACCTAGTCCTAGAGGGAACAAGAGGAATTGGAACCAATACATGTCTTAAAAATTAGGGAGTAATTTTGAGATGTTCAATAAAGCTTGTCATGTGTGTATTTGAAGAATGATTGAAATAACTGGTATAATAATGGAAGATTTGCAAAACCAGTTTGGACCAATGTTCAAAGGGTGAACAAACAAAATTTCTCTAAACTAACTCACCCCGGTCCAAAAAGGAACATGGTTCCAAGAACAGTCTTAACTAGGTCTGGCCCAATTTCACTTAATACTGCTAGACCAGTTAATACTGTTCAACCAAGATCAGCAGTGAATAATGCAGGACCCATGAAAAATGTTATTAATAATGCATATTCAACTTCTAGAAGACCTTTTAACAAAAAAACAGCAACTAATAACAGTAATTTCACTAAAAAGGTTAACATTGTTAAGGGAACAAAGGTTAATACTGCTAGGCTAAAAGCAGTTCTTAGTGTTGTTAAGGGAAACAAGGGAAATGCGGTTAAGGCCTCAACATGTTGGGTTTGGAGAGCAAAGCATAAAGTTTTAGACCATGTCTCCAGAAACAATGGTTCATCAATGTCCTTTAAAAGATTTGACTATATTGATGCACAAGGCAGATCCAAGTCAGTAATGGCTTGGGTCCCCAAAAGAAACTAATTTTCCTACCATTATGTGCAGGGCAATCCACAACAAGATTTGAAGGATAAAGGAGTGATTGACAGTGGATGCTCTAGGCACATGACAGGAAACAGATCCTATCTTACAAATTATGAAGAAATTAATGGAGGATTTGTTGCCTTTGGAGGTAATTCTAAAGGAAGGAAAATTACTGGGAAAGGTAAAATAAAAACTAGTAAATTAGATTTTGAAGATGTGTATTTTGTAAAGGAACTAAAGTTTAACCTCTTTAGTGTCTCACAAATGTGTGACAAGAAGAATAGTGTTCTTTTCACTGATACTGAATGTGTTGTTCTGTCTCCAAACTTTAAGTTAACTGACGAAAGTCATGTTTTGCTTAAAGTTCCTAGAAAGGATAACATGTACAATGTTGATTTAAAGAATGTTGTTCCTCACGGAGGTCTCACTTGTCTCTTTGCAAAAGCCACACCAGATGAATCTAATCTTTGGCATAGGAGGCTTGGACATATAAATTTCAAAAGAATGAATAAACTTGTAAGGGGAAACCTTATAAGAGGTTTACCTTCAAAACTTTTTACAATTAATCAAACCTGTGTTGCTTGTTAGAAGGGAAAGCAACACAGAGTTTCTTGTAAGACCAAAACAGTCAGTTTAATTAGCCAACCATTAGAAATGTTGCATATGGATTTGTTTGGCCTAACATTTGTAAAGAGTTTAATGAAAAAGATGTACTGCCTAGTTGGGTTTTCTTTTTAGCCACTAAGGATGAAACTACTAAAATCCTTAAAACATTCATAACAGGCATAGAAAATGTAATAAACCTTAAGGTGAAAGTGATTAGATGTGACAATGAGACTGAATTCAAGAATAGGGTCATGAACCAGTTCTGTGAAATGAAGGGTATTAAGAGGGAATTTAGTGTTGCTAGGACTCCATAACAAAATGGAGTAGTAGAAAGAAAAAATAGGACACTAATAGAGGCTGCTAGGACTATGCTAGCTGATTCAAAACTGCTAACAACTTTCTGGGCTGAAGCAGTTAATACTGCTTGTTATGTCCAAAATAAGGTGTTAGTTATCAAGCCTCATAACAAGATCCCTTATGAACTTTTTCTAGGTAGAAAACCTGCCTTAAGCTTCATAAGACCATTTGGGTGTCCTGTTACAATCCTTAAACCATAGATCACCTAGGTAAATTTGATGGAAAGGCTGATGAAGGGTTCTTTTTAGGATACTTTACTAATAGTAAATAATTCAGAGTATTCAACAGTTGAACTAGGATAGTAGAAGAGAACCTGCATGTTCAATTTAGTGAGAATACACCTAATATTATAGGAAGTGGACCAAATTGGCTTTTTGATATTGATGCACTAACAAAGTCAATGAAATATAAGCTAGTTGTAGGAAATCAGTCTAATGGCAATGCAGGTACAAAAGCATGTGATAATGCAGGTAAAGTTAGAATGGAGATAGTACCTGGTAAAGATTACATTCTGCTACCAATATGGCATGCTGATCCACTATTCTCTCAAAATTCAAAAAGTTCTCCTGAGGCTGGATTCAAACCTTCAGGAGATGATAAGGTTACTGAAGAACTAATAAAAGAAGGTGGTGATTCAAGTAAAGAGGATGAAAGTGATGATCAAGAAAAGGATGATAATATTAACAATACTAACAATGTTAATACTGTTAATGCTGCTGGCATAGAAGTTAATGCTGTTGATCCAAAAACAAGCATTGAACTTCCAGATGATTGCCTGAATTGGAAGATATTGTTTATTCAGATGATGATGAAGATGTTGGTGCAGAGACTGACATGAAAATTTTGAATACATTTATGCCTGTTAGTCCATACCAACTACAAGAATACACAAAGATCATCCAGTTGAACAAATTATTAGAGACTTGAATTCTACACCTCAAACAAGAAGAATGACCAAGAATTTGAAAGAACATGGTTTGTTTAGTTCAGTTCAGCAAAGAACAAACCATAAAGACTTTTAAAACTGTTTATTTGCTTGCTTTTTATCACAAGAAGAACCCAAGAAGGTAATCCAAGCATTGAAGGATCCAAGGTGGATTGAAGCTATGCAGGATGAGCTTCTACAATTTAAATTACAAAAGGTTTGGACCCTGGTAGATTTACCAAATGGCAAAAGGGCCATAGGCACTAAATGGGTTTACAGGAACAAGAAGGATGAAAGAGGCATTGTGATAAATAACAAAGCAAGGTTGGTTACTCAAGGGTACACACAAGAAGAAGGGATAGACTATGATGAAGTTTTTGCTCCAGTTGCCAGAATTGAAGCAATCAGGTTATTCTTAGCCTATGCCTTATTTAAAGACTTTGTAGTGTACCAGATGTGTTGGGAATAAAGGCGTCTCAAGTTAATACTGCTGATTGAAGAAACTACTGCTGCTGAAGATTAGAAGAAATAGTTTAAGTCATTAGTACTGCTAATGTAATAGTTAGTACTGCTAGTACAAAGTATTAGTACTGCTAGTTAATTAGTACTATTAGTTATGTAGTTAGTACTGTTGGTATAAATAGTTAGTACTGCTAAAGTGATATACATGAGATATATTATGAATAGATATGCATTGATCACTTGACACGTTTTGTAAGCCCATTAGGGTTTCCTTAGTGTATAAAAGGAACCCTAAGGCATAGATCTAAATATTAGTTTTCACATCAGTTTTCATATTAGTATTCATAGGTTGCATAGCAATCATAGTTAGTATTCATAGCTATTTTGTAATTCAGTGTTCAATATATTGAAAGTTTAGTAAAGATCTTGTTTTACTGTTTCATTGTTCTTCTTAGTATTGCAAACTAGATTCCACATAGTTTATGATATTCTCAATCTTAGTTTCTACTATAGTTGTCTTGGATATATCCAATATAACTAAGCATAAACAAGCAATAAGGTACGCAATCTGTCCAGGAAGGAATCAAAAAGTGGTATCAGAGCTTGTTAAGAAACTCTTAATACGAAGAAACACGATATCTACACAAGATTCTCCATAATCAAAGAAAAGATGAATCACATTTAGACACTACCCAAACAATGTCCTGCACTAAAACTTCTATACTCCAAAACGAGACTATGATCTATGAGCACTATTCTTACTCACACTGTTATTCTCTTTGGAGGTTATGTGAAAGTGAATGCACTCGGTTGTTAGATTTATGGCTGTGCGATGGTCCTATTTGCTCTAAAACTACAACAAAAGCTAGCAAAAAGAATGAAAAATTGAAAAAGCACAAAAAGCAAATATTTTTTTGTTGCCATATTCCTGATGAGAACTATTCAAATTTTCATGATTTAAGATGCAAAGACCTTATGAGAATCTATTAAGACCAGGTTTGGAGGAAACAAAGAATCAAAGAAAATGCAAAAGACCATTCTGAAGGAGCAATATGAGAATTTTACTGCATCAAGATCTGAAGGACTGGATAAAACCTATGATAGGTTTCAGAAACTCATCAGCCAATTGGAAATTCATGGTGAAGTTATCTCCCAGGAAGATACAAATCTTAAGTTGCAAAGAAGTCTACCATCAGCTTGGAACAATATTGCCTTGATCATGCATAACAAAGCTGATCTAGATGGGCTGAGCATGGATGATTTATACAACAACTTAAAGGTGTATAAAGCTAAGATTAAAAGCCAATCAAGCTCAAGCTCAAACTCTCAGAATGTGGCTTTTGTATCTTCAGATGACATTACTAGTACTAATGAAGCAGTTAATACTGCTCATGATGTTCCTGCTGCTAGGTCAAAGGGACAAGCTTCTTCCTCAACCTATGCTGATGATGTCATGTTTTCCTTCTTTGTCAATCAATCTAATAGTCCACAGTTAGACAATGAAGATCTGGAGCATATTGATACTGATGGATCTTGAAGAAAGTGGATCTCAAATGCGAGGGGCCAGCTTACCATGAGGGTGAAGAGGATTCTTAAGAAGACAGAAAATCTAAATTTCAATGGCAAAGAAACTGTTGGCTTTGATAAGACAAAGGTTGAATGTTACAACTGTCACAGGAGAGGTCACTTTGCTAGAGAATGCAGGGCACCAAGGAATCAGGGGAATATAAATAGAGATGCTCCAAGAAGGATTATACCAGTATATGGTAGAGACACCTACAGAATGCCTTTTGTTCCAAGATAGATAGGTGGTTATGATTGGAGCTATCAAGCTGAAGAAGGACCCACAGACTTTGCTCTAATGGCCCATTTGTCTTCAGGTTCATCCAGTTCATCAAGTTCAGACTCTGAGGTACATACTTGCTCTAAAGATTGCTTAAAATCATATGAAACTCTTCAAAAACAGTATGATCAACAGCGTGATGCTCTTAAAAAATCTAACCTAGAAATTATAGGTTATCAATTAGGCTTAGAATCATTAGAAGCTAGAATTGTTGTTCATCAAAAAAATGAAGCTGTTTATGAGGAAGACATTGCATTTTTGAAATATGATGTTAAGGTAAGAGATAATTCTATAACAGAGCTTAAAAATCAGTTAGCAGAGGCTTTAAGAGAAAAAGATGATTTAAAACTAAAATTAGAAAAGTTTGAAACATCATCTATGAAGCTAACTAAACTGATAAACAGTCAAATAAGTGTTAATAACAAGTCTGGTGTTGGTTTTGACAGTCAAATGAATGAAAATGAATTGCATGATTGTCATCTGAATAAAAGAGAAGTGTTTGAAAGTGCATCTGATAGTAGTGTGAATGAGATTGAAGAGGAAAATAATCAAGTAAATGATAGGTTTAAGAAGGTTAAGGGATATGATGCAGTTCCCCCTCCCTACACTGAGAACTACATGCCCTGAAGACCTGACTTGTCCTTTGCTGGATTAGATGATTCTGTCTATAAGACTAATGTGAGTGAAACTATCACTAGTGTGCCTAGAAATGAATCAACTGCATCTAAGTCTAGTAAGGATAGTTTGGAACAACCTAAAGATGTTAGGCCTAGTGCTCCTATCATTGAAGAGTGGGAGTCTAATAGTGATGATGATTGTGTGATTAGACCTTCATTTGAATAGAATAAACCTAGTCATGCAATAATAAATTTTGTTAAATCAAATTAAAATACTTGGAAATCTGTTATTGAACAACACACATATTGGCAAGCTGAAAACCTTAGGAAAAGTCAGAGTCCTAAGGTTGATAAAAGAAATTGTAATGGAATAATGACTCAGAAACTAGGGGATGGTTTTGAGTTTAATAAGAAAGCTTGTTTTGTATGTGGAAGTCTTAACCATTTAATTAAGGACTGTAACTTTTATGAGAATAAAATGGTTGGAAAATCTATGTTTAATAATATGGGAAAGGTTACTGGTCAAAGGGAAGTTAGACCAGTATGGAACAATGCTAGAGGGTGAACCATCAAAACAAATTAACTCACCCACATCCTAAAAGGAATTTTATTCCAACAGCAGTTGCAACAAAGTCTGGACTAGTACCAGTTAATGCTGCTAAGTAAAGCTCTCCAAGAGCAGCATTATCAATTAGTACTGCCAGGCATGTTAATACTGTTGCATCTAAACCAAAAGTGAATGCTGCATCACCCATAAAATATTCTTATTTTAAAGCATTCATCACTTAAGAGGACTTTTTATCAAAGAACAACACCTAAAAACAGTGATTTTAAAGAAAAAGTTAATACTGCTAAGGTAAACAATGTAACTACTGCTGGGACAAAAGCAGTAGTTAGTGATGTTCAGGGATAAGGCAAATGCTGTTAAGTCCTCTGTATGCTGGATTTGGAGACCAACAGGAAATGTTATTGACCATATCTCCAAAGACTGTGGATCATACATGCTTAAAAGATTTGACTATGTTGATCTACAAGGCAAACTCAAGTCAACCATGGCTTGGGTCCCCAAGAGAAACTAATTCTCTTACTTTGAGTGCAGGGTAATCCATAATATGCTTTACAAGATCAAGGGATTTTTGATAGCGGGTGCTCTAGGCATATGACTAGGAACAAGTCCTACCTAACAGATTATCAAGACATTGATGGAGGATTTGTTGCATTTGCTGGAAGTCCTAAAGGAGGTAAAATTACTGGAAAAGGTAAAATTAGGACTGGGAAATTAGACTTTGAAGATGTATACTTCGTAAAGGAACTTTAGTTTAATCTTTTCTCTGTCTTACAAATTCTACAAAAAAACTGTGTTCTTTTCACAAGACTGAATGTCTTGTTCTAATCTCCCTTTACTTAAGCTACTTGATGAAAGTTCAAGGTTTTGCTAAAGTCCTAGACAGAACAACATGTACAGTTTTGATCTAAAGAATGTTGTTCCTTCAAGAGGTTTGACTTGTTTATTTACAAAGGCTACAATTGATGAGTCAAATTTATGGCATAGGAGTCTTGGTCATATAAACTTTAATACTATGTACAAACTTGTGAGGGGAAACCTTGTTAGAGGCTTACCTTCAAAGCTTTTTGAAAATGACCATTCTTGTGTTGCTTGTCAGAAGGGAAAGCAACACAAAGCCTCTTGTAAGACCAAGCTTTTGAGCTCTATCAGCCATCCCTTACAAATGTTGCATATGGACTTATTTGGGCAACATTTGTAAGGAGTATAAATCACAAGATATATTACCTTGTTGTCACTGATGACTATAGCATGTTTAGTTAGGTTTTCTTTTAGGCCACTAAGGATGAGACTAGTAGGATCCTTAAAACTTTTATAACTGGCATAGAAAACCAAATAAATCATAAGGTTAAAATCATCAGATGTGACAATGGAACTGAGTTTAAAAATAACGACATGAATCAGTTCTGTGGGATGAAAGGGATTCAGATGGAGTTTAGTGTTGCCAAAACTCCATAACAAAATGGAGTTGCTGAAAGAAAGAAAAAGACAACTAATAAGGCAGCTAAGGACTATTTCTAGCCAATTAATTATTACCATACTACATTAAGGCTAGCCATTAATACTGTTTTTTTATGTTTTATTATAGGGTTTAGTGACCAACAACCTCACAAAAAGACACCTTATGAACTATTACTTGGTAGACCACCTAGTATAAGCTTTACGAGACCTGTTGGGTGTCCTATGACTATTCTTAATACCTTAGATCCACTAGAAAAATTTGATGGGAAGGCCGATGAGGGGTTCTTGGTTGGATACTCTATAAATAACAAGGCTTTTTTAAAGGTAGATAACCTCTAGAATTACTAAGAAGGTAGAGGAGAACCTACACATAATTTTTTTTGAAAACAAAACCAATGTTGCAGGAAGTGGTCCAGAATGGCTCTTTGATATTGATTTACTGATAAAATCCTATGATTAATGAGCATTACTGGCAGGAAATCAAACAAATGGTGATGCAATATTGAGACAAATAGTTAATGCAGGGCAAGCGAGACAGAGAAAGCATCCCAGATCATGAATACATACTGCTAGCCAAACTCATGCTTTCTATTCTTCCATTTTCTCTTCAAGTACTCAGACTACAGAGGATAAGGAATGCTGATCAGGTACCAAAACAAAGGAGATAATGATTGTAAGTCAAAGAATATGGTTCCATAAAAGGAAGGAGAAGCTTCAAATAAAGAAGATGACCAGCATGTGCAAGATTTCAGAGCTGAATTGGATAGTTTGCTTGTTCAACAGAAAGAAGGTTATGCTAACAGCACTAATAGAGATAGTACTGCTAGTCCATCTTTAGTACTGCTGGGCCAATATTAATACTGCCAGTGAAAATATTAATACTGGTTAGTTCCAAATATTAATACTACATGCAGGTCCTATTACCTAATGATTTAAGTATGCAATCTTTGGAAAATACTGGGCGATAATTTGATGATGCCTATGATGATAAATAAGTGGGTACAGAGGCTGACCTTAACAACTTGGAAACCACCATGAATGTCAGTCCTATCTTCCCACATACCTAATTCACAAGTATCATCGCTAAAGACCAGATCAATGGAGACATAAATTCAGCAGACTCAAACAAGGGAAGCTGACCAAGATTTCTAAAGAACATGCTATGGTCAGTTATATCAAAAAGCAGAGGAGAACAAATCATAAAGATTATCAAAACTGCCTATTTGCCTATTTTCTCTCACAAATAGAACCCAAGAAAGTGATTCAAGCTTTAACAGATCTAAGCTGGATAAAAGCAATGCAAGAAGAGCTTCTGCAATTTAAACTTCAAAAGGTTTAAACTCTGGTGGATCTTCGAAGGCCAAGAGGAATGGTTAGAACTAAGTGGTTATAGAACAAAAAGAATAGAGAGATTGTATTTTTATAAACAAAGAGCGCACAAGGTTATAACCCAAAAGAAGAAGTTGATAATGGATGAGGTTTTTGCTACTGTATCTAGGATATAAGCAATCAGTGTAAATTTTTGGCCTATTCTCATTTGTGGGACTTATTGTGTACTAGATGGATGTGAAAAGTGCCTTTTTATATGGTACTATTAAAGAGGAGGTGTATGTGTGCCAACCTCTTAGTTTTGAAGATCCATAGTTCCTTGACAAAGTTTATAAGGTAGAAAAAGCTTTATATGGTCTACACAACTCCCTAGAGCTGGTATGAGGACCCCCTTAATCTACCTACTTTATTTGAAAATGGATACAGAAGAGGTACTATTGATAAAACTTTATTCGTCAAGAAGGACAAAGGTGATATCCTATTAGAACAGGTGTATGTTAATGATATCATCTTTGGGTCTACTAAGAATTCTTTGTGTGTTTAGTTTGAGCAGATGATGCACAAGAGATTCCAGATGAGTTCTATAGGAGAGCTCACTTTCTTCTTAGAATTGAAAGTACAACAGAAGGAGGATGGAATCCTCATCAGCCAAGACAAGTATGTGGCTGATATTCTAAAAAAGTTTGATTTTGTCACTGTAAAGACAGCAAGCACTCCTATGGATCCTAACAAGGCATTGGTCAAGGATGAAGAAGCTGACAATGTAGATGTTCACTTATACAGATTATTGATTAGATCACTGATGTACTTAACTGCTTCTAGGCCTGACATACCATTTGATGTTTGTGCTTGTGGAAGGTTCCAAGTTACTCTTAAAGTATCACATCTTCATGTTGTGAAGAGGATCTTTAAATAATTAAAAGGTCAACCTAAATTGGGCATTTGGTATCCTAGAGATTCACCATTTTACTTAGAAGCTTTTTTTGAAAGTGATTATGTTGGAGCTAGCCTTGACAAGAAATTCACAATAGGAGGTTGTCAATTTCTTGGCAAAAGGTTGATTTCATGGCAATGTAAAAAGCAGACTATAGTTGCCAACTCTACTACTGAAGCAGAGTATGTTGCTGCTGCTAATTGTTGTGGACAGGTGTTATGGATCCAAAATCAAATGCTTGATTATGGGTTTAACTTCATGAACACCAAGATTTACGTTGATAATGAAAGCATCATTTGTATTGTGAAGAATCCAGTGATTCACTCTAAAACCAAGCACATAGAGATTAGGCACCATTTCATTAGAGACTCTCATGAGAAAAAGTTGATTCAGGTGATCAAGATACACACAAATCACAATGTAGCAGATCTCCTCACAAAGGCGTTTGATTTTAGCAGGTTTAACTTTCTGATTGCTAGCATTGGAATGCTTAACCTATTAGTGCCTTTAATTAAGGGGATGATTACAAGGATTGGAGATGCTTTTTGGATGAAATTAAGGTTAATATTGGTATCTATAAAATTAGCACTGTTAGGTATAACTAGTATTGCTAGTTATACTTAACACTGCTAGTGTTAATACTGTTAGTCAACAATTAATAATGTCAAGAAGCAAATGTTTTTCATTGTGTTTTCTTAGACTAACACTTGCATAAGAATGATAACGAAAATGCAAGATACAAAGCAGTAATGGGTTGTATTTTTGAGATAAGACAGCTGAAAGTCTTGAAGTTAATTTTAGAAGAAATTCGTTATAATTAGGAATTTTTGGTTTATTAAAGTGTCTTAACCTTTAATATTCTTGGGCTCTACATAAATATGGATCCTTAGAATACTCACACTGTCTACTAAGTTGTTTCTTCTAGTGTGCTTAGATGAATACAGGCATGTTTGTATATTTATTAGAGAAAAAAGTTAAAACTATTTGAGACAAATATTAGTACCATGCTAAACAGAAAATTAAGTACCTGCTAGGCTAATATTATAACTCTGATGCCATGTTAACCACCGTTTAATACTGTTTCGTGTATAACATGAATTTCCTTAATTCATTAATAGCTTGTTTAGATATGTCCGCAACCAAAACCAGTCGCTTAAAGGGTCTATAATTTGGATAATTCTTGATCTTTCCTTACTTATAAGCATTTCTTCAAGATAAAGATTCTAATATTATTCAGTCGGTCCTATCAAAACCTCACGCACTCTCTATAAAATCTCAATTAACTTTGTTAAACTCTTATATTCTCATCAATGATCATAAACCCAGAATACTTATCATAACTTAATCACTTATGGCAAATTTGGAATTCTGCGACAAACACAACATGGTTCCTTATCTAAAGAAACCAACTGGAAGTGAAGGATTCTAAGAGATAATAGATTTTCTCAATGGTAGTCATATCAGGTATACCCTTACTAAGAATCTTACTATCTACGTTTCTCTAATCGAAAAATTCTGGCAGACTGCTACTGTCAGAACAGTTGATAATGGAGAACAAGAGATAAATGTCACAGTTGATGGCACAAAATTCACTATTAATGTAGCATCTGTTAGAGCATCTCCAATTAGCAATGCAGATGGTGTTTAGTATTTTGTCCGCAAATACTGAAAGTTTGTATCACTCACCTGATGGATATGTTTTTAACTGATATAAACTACCTTTTCAAAAGGTAAAATTTCCCCTCATTGGGATTTTTGATCCATACAATCCTACCACTATCTTAGTCCTAAAAAAACTTCTTGGGAACGAATTTATAGTAATAAAGCAACTACTCTGTTTTTGCCACAAACATGACCATTAAATTTTTCTAAATTGATTTTGATAGGTATGGTAAAAACTTAGATACGTAAAGTATAAAGTTTTTTAATGTATCCAAGATTTATTCAAATCTTTTTGGACAAAAAAAGAAGATTTCTTAAACCTCACAACATAACACATATTGCTCCTACTTTAACTCCAAAACTGTTTAGAAATATGAAAAGAGGTTTTTCTGGGGAACACACACCTTTGTTTCCAAGTATGCTGGCACTTCAAGCAAAAGAGGGTGAAGGTTCAAGAAATCCCTCTGAACCCCAACCACCACCTTCTACTGCTCAACCTACTCATGAATAACCAATCCATAATATTGAATCATCATCACCACAAAAGACTCAATCACCTAGGTAAGCCTTAAACAAGGACACTGAGTTACCTCAAACTAGTATGCCTATACCCAATGTACTAGATGAGACTGTTCATCAGGAGAGGGGTGATAGTGTGGAAAGGGCTGCTACTACTGCTACAAGCTTAAAAGTTGTGCAGAACAGTAGTAACATTGCTAAGACCCAATCTACGGCAACACCTACTGAGCAAATTTCTCAAGAAACTAGTTCAGATGGTGGTCCTAGGCGCCAAGAGACCATGAGGGTGCCTCTGTTCAAACTAGGTTTGAGAGGGCATCTAAATTGTCCTATAATTCATCACTCGGAGGAGGTAATACACCTTGAAGTGATGAAGACAGTATGACAAATAACAAGACATTCAAAAAAATAAATAAAAACAAATAGACAACTATAAAAAACACAAAAGAACGACAAAAAAAACAATAAAAAAATCTCAGAATTGATGGGACTTTATGTCCAAAATTGTTAGAGAGGGTTTCTAGCTTTGGGCAACAACTTAAGCCAAAAAAAGAGTCTATGGTACTGCTTATACCAAGCTTATCATGAAAGTGAAGAAATTGGAGAAAACTGTCAAAACTAGCCAAGCTAGAAGAAGAGCAAAGATTGTGGTCTCAGATGATGACATAACTTTAGAGGATTCTTCCAAACAAGGGAGGATGATAGAAGAACTAGATCAAGATGTTGGTATTACTTTGGTTACTCTCATAAAAGTTAGTAGTCAAGAAGATCAACCTGAAGATCAATTAGGAGTTCTGAGTGCAGCTAAAGTACTTGCAGATGTAGCCTAAAGTCACTATTATAGTAGAAGAAAAGACATTAGTACAGTCAGTGGTGGAGTTAGTACTGCCAGTAGGATAGTTAGTACTGCTGGTATGATTCAACAAGTCAACATAATTATTCCTTCATCAAGTGCAACAAAGGATAAAGGTAAAGCTATTATGACAGAATCTGACCTGACAAAACTAACTACAAAGTTTTGAAATAAAGACAAGAAAGAGCTGCTATGAAGCGCTATCAAGATTACAAGAACAACTTTGATGAAGAAGAAAGTCAAAGATTGCCAAGATGCAGAAGTACTTCAATGGCTACAAGAAGATTTGGATCACAGAAAGAACAAAAACGGCTCAAGTATATCAAGCAGCTCGAGTTTTTACGAAGGTAATGGGAGGACATTAGAGCAAGAGTTAGAAGCTGAAGAAAGCTAACTCAGAAGACAACAAGAAGCAAGGGAAAATGGATAAGTATAGTGAAAGTTGATCAAGCAATGATGCTTGTAGATATCTGATTAATCAAAGAAAGAGGATATTTATGGCTACACAACAGAAAGCTGAAGCAAATAAGAATAAACCTATGTCTCAAGCTCACAAAGAACGTACCTGTCTAACTATATCAAACACATGGGAAGCCCATACAATGCATCAGTTAAAAAGAGATATACTATTTGATGAGCTCGAAGGAATTATTAGAAACTACATAAAAGCAAGTTAGTACTATTTACAATCGATAGAACTGAAGATTAAGAAAGAGCACAAATTAGCACTGAAGTTCAAAGACCAAGAGCAGAACATATGAAGAGCTATGATAAAGATATGTCAAGAAAAAAAAACTAAGGAGAATGATGCTAAAAAAGAGGAGGTTAGATCTTGTTTGGATATAGTTTCAAGGGATGAAATTGCTATGGATTTTGAATCTTTGGCTACCAAATATCCAATAATTAACTGGACGACATACATTCTAACAAAAAACATGATGTATTATCAAATCATCAAAGCAGATGGAAGTTCTAAGAATTACAAGATTTTCAGTGAGATGCTTGATGATTTTGACAGACAGGATGTGGTAGATCTATATAGGTTGGTATAAGAAAGGTATGAGACAAAAGCCAAAGGATAGACTTGTGGTTTGGGGATTCGAAGACATTATTTGAGCCTTGTGAGGAAGAGGAAGTCTGAGGAATCAACCCTCAAGGCTACAACTTGATAAACTGGCAGATGAATTTGACTCATGTAGAGTTCATGTATTGTTAATGGATAATGGAATTGCTATTCACATGATGATAGAAAAGAAATATCCTCTTACTTAAGAAATGCTTTCAAGTATGATAAATAGAAGACTAAAAGTTGATCATGAGAGTGAAATGGCATTTGAGCTTCTCAAATTAACAAGATCACAACTTAAGAAGTAGAAGAGTGTTTAGAAGCATCCGCTCAGCATAGATGATTTAATTAGAAGAAACTTGATCATTAACAAGATGAATATCAAGTTTAGGGGAGGATTGTTAGGAATAAAGGCATCTCAAGTTAATACTGCTGATTAAAGATACTACTGCTGCTGAAGATTAGAAGAAATAGTTTAAGTCATTAGTACTGCTAATGTAATAGTTAGTACTGCCAATACAAAGTGTTAGTACTGCCAGTTAATTAGTATTGTTAGTTATGTAGTTAGTACTGTTGGTATAAATATGTAATATACTCAGCATAAGTGGATATGCATAGAGAAATATTAGGAATAGATATGCATTGAATCACATTGACGCGTTTGATAAACCCTTAGGTTTTTCCGTGGTGTTTAAAAGGAACGCTAAGGCATTAGAATCTAATATTCATTTTCCACATCAGTTTTCATAACCAGTATTCAAGTTGCATAGCAATCATAGTTAGTATTCAAACTATTTTGTAATTCAAAATAGTAAGCCAATATGAAAACTAGTAAAGATCTTAATTTACTGTGTAGTCATTATTCTTCATCGTAATTGCACACAAGATTCTGCATAGTTAGTAGATAGGTATTCTTAATCTTAGTTCCTACTAAGTTGTCCTTGGACCTATCTAATATAACTAAGCTTTAACAAGCGAAGTAAAGATTTCAAGACGGAATCAACAACGATGGATGACAAGAGTCTTTTCTTTATGAAATATTGAAGAGGAAAATCTATGTCTGTCAACACATTTAGGATTTTAAAAGATCCAGACTTCCCTAGCAAGTATAACAAAAGATAGAAAAGGCACGTTAAGATTGTATCAAGCTCCCATAGCTTGGTATGATACCTGTCAACTTAATTGTTTAACAATGGGTTTCAGAGAGAAAGAAGACAGAGCAATGTTGGAAGAGAGAAGGACTTTGTTACAAAAGGTCAAAATGATATTCTGTTAGTTCAAGTTAATGTGATTAGATATCATTTTTGGTGTTCTACAAAAAGACCATTATGCATTGAGTTTGAGAACATAATGCATAAGAAGTTTTAGATAGATTCTATGGGAGGAACTCACATCTTACCTAGGACTGCAAGAGAAAGCACGAGAAGAAGATGGTATTTTGATGAATCCAATACAAGTATTAACTGAGATATTGAAGAAATTTGGCATTATTGATTCAAAACAGCAAGCACAAACCCCCAGAAACCCAAAAAGCCATTGTTCAAAGATACATATGGTGAAGAGATTAGATGAACACTTGTATAGATCCAGTGATTGATCATTAGATGTAATCTAACTTTCTCACGCCTAATGATAAGTTTTTGCGTATGTGCTTAGAGCAAGATTTCCAAGTCAATTCCTAAAATTTCACATCTTCATGTTGTGAAAAGGATCCTTTTATATACTTAAAAGGTCCACCCTAATTTAGGCCTTTTGATCCTAAGGATCCACCTTTTGAATTGGTGGCATTTAGCTATATGTGACATTTTGCAGGAGCAAGCTTAGATCGAAGTCCACAACAATGTTTTTGTCAATTTCCTAGGTGTAGATAGATTTATGGGCAATGCAAGAAGCAGACTGTAGTTGCTAATTCCACAACTGAAACTGAGTATATAGCTGCTTCTAATTGCTGTGGATAGGTGCTTTGGATCCAAAATTAATTACTAGATTATGGATATAACTTTATACAGACTAAGATTCATATGAAAATGAGGAGTAAATCGTGCAAAGTGCAGAACCCATTTTCACTCAAAGACAAAGCACATTGAGATTAGGCATCATTTTATTAGAGATTTGAATGAGAAGAACCTTATTCAGATGATCAAGATTCACATAGACCAGAAGTTTGCAGATTTGCTCACAAACAGTTTGATGTTAGCAGAAATTCAAATCTGATTGCAAGTAATAGAATGCTCAACCACGAAGTAATCAATTGATGGAAGGGCAATAATTTGTTAATATCAGCGGATTATCACAAAGTGATGGAAAGGAATGGAATGCAAAAGCTCTAAGGATGAATTAGGTTAAAAAACTGGTAACCTCTAGAGTGTAAAGCTGTTGGGCATTCTTAGTACTACTACTGAGCACAAGTATAGTGTTGCCACGCTAAATTACTACTGCTAGGATATACCTTAGTTACAACCGCTGAGGGTATTTTTGGTCTATAAAATGGATACTTCGCTTATAGGTTTCCTTTAATACCTATTTAAGCTCATTTGATCATACCATAATCGTTCTTAATCATTCTAATACTCTCAAGTTACAAACCCTAATTCGATTTTATCACCGACTTCATCAATTATCATCAATGGAGGGTCTGAAATTCAGTGAATCTCACAACATGGTTGCTTACTTAGAGAAATCGATAGAGAATGATGATTTTGCTTAGATAGTAGATTTTCTTAGTGCGCATCCCATCAGGTATGCTTTAACTTTAAATCATACTATCTATGTTTCATACATTGAGCAATTTTGGTCTACTGCATAAAGGCTAAAACCATCAATGGAAGAACATAAATTTCATGCACATAGTAGATTGCAAGAAGATATCATCACACAGTCATCTTTAAGGAGTGATCTCTAATTTGCAGAATGATTGGCATTGAATTCTTCAAATAAACTACTCTATATTTTAAAAATCCTTTAATTGATGGGAATATGAGAAGCTTTCTGCTAAACTTAAACTTTTTGTATCAAATCCTTATTTTTCCCCATAAGAAGTATCTTATACATACCATCTTACAATGTTTAAGTTCAAAATCAATGCTTTGGAAATGAATTTGGTAACTAATATTCTGCATCTAAAGTGTTATATGATTTTGCGGTACAAATCAAAGTTTATAATTTCCAAACTGATTTCTGAGATGTATGTTGATAACTTAGGATTGTTTTAAATAAGTTTTTAATGTATCCAAGGTTTTTGCAAATCTTTTTGGATAAACAAATTAAAAAGGTGCCATCTCATAAGAGAAAATTTATTGCATGAGTTCATACTAAAAAGGTTTTTGCAAACATGAGAAGAAAAAGAAAAGAGTTTTTAGGGAAAGTAACACCATTTTTTGAGACTATGCTTATACAACAACAAGCAAAAGTGGGTGAAGGGTCAGGACATCCCACTGATCCCCAACACACATCCACGACTGCTTCACCATCTCAATTTAAACCAATCACTGTTCCATCATCATCTCAACCCAAAAAGACTCACAGACCTAGGAAAGCCAAAGGTCACGTAAGATTCTATCTAGTGGACCTATTCCCCTTGTTGTAGATGAGACTGTCACTAAGGAGCGGGAAGACATAATGGAAAGGGCTGCCACTACTGCTTCTAGCTTAGAAAGAAGAGTAGACAGTGGTAACATAAATAGGACCCAATCCATGGCAACACTTAATGATCCCAAGTCCTTCGGGAAACATGGTGTCAGCCTAGTGGTCCTCATGCCAATATACTAAATTAGGATTATGCCAGAACCTCAAAGTCTAGGTTTGAAACTGCAATCTAAACAGTCTAATGATCACCTCTATCAAGATTTACCAAACACTTTGGAAGTAGGGAGACAAACTAAAACTTAATAATTGATGGACCTCTTTGTATAAAACTGTCTGATAGAGTTCTTGACTTAGAGACAACAAAAACTAACTGCTCAAGCAAAGGAGATTCCTAGTTTGAAGAAGATAGTCAAAAAGTTGGAAAGGAAAAGGAAGTCAAAAACTCTAGGGATGAATTTATTCAATATTGGTACCTCTAAAAGAAGAAGTTTGGGTGAGGAGGATGCATCCAAACGAACAAGTGAGGAATTAGAAACCGGAAAACAAAGGTCAATCTAAAGGAAGTTGATATTTAAAGAATGAAGGTTTTGATGCAGACATAATGAGAAGTGTTTCAATAGAGTTGAAGGAGATGCAAAGCAGGTGATTAGTGCTGCGCGGAAGAAGTTCCTACTGGTGAAATTAGCATAAAACTGCTCGGTAACTGAAGTTAATACTACCAATGCCCAGTTACTACTTACAATGCTGGTTAGTATCTTGTTATAACTACTAACCCTATTACTACTGCCTAGAGTAAATATTAACAACTTGCTGAACCAACGATACTCAATCCAACAAACAACAACTATTAGTGAAGATGAAGATCTATAAATATTGCTCAGACTCTGTGAAAGATGAGGAGCGAAAAACAAAGATAAGAGATGTTAAGCAAGAACCTAGTAAGATTGCTAGAAAGACCAACAGTACCACCTCACCAACATTTGATCTAAAGACAAAGGTTAAGGTTAAGATATTTGAACAAGAAAAGCCATTTAAATAAAAAGAGATCATAAAGATCAAAGTTAGATGAGGAAATTGCTCAAGACTACAATCTTAGTTAAAGCTAAACTAAAGGAAGAGGAAAGCTGGCAAAGCAAAGAGAAGAATGCAAACATTGCTGCATGGGAATGTTCCCAGCTATGAAGATTGCTGAATATGAGCTAAGTGCAAGATTAACAGCACAAGACAGGAGAGGTTGACCATTAAAGAAAGGTCTAACTGTTTGTAAAACTCATAGAAAAAAAAGAAGAAGCCATTTTGCAAGACTAGAGCAGAAGATAGAGAGAAAACCACTAACCAAAGCTCAAAAAAAGAATCAAACTGTTTACTTATCTAAAAAACATGGCTGGATCACTCACAATCATTGAAGAACAAAAGCTTTGGATGAAGATTCAGAAAGGCTTTTAACCAGACCATGAGTTGGATAGCCTCTTTGTACCTATGGATTCTGAAGTGTGAAAGGAAGTAAAGAGATAGAGTAAAGGCAGTGAGACTAAGCAAGAAGGAAGTTCTAAGAGAGCAGGGCAGGATCTTGAACCAGAGTCTACCAAAAAGCAAAAGATGGATGAAGAATAATAGAGAAAGAAGAACTTAAACATTGCTTTTAAGAATGTTCCAGAGATGGAGATGAAGTATATTGATGATACACCCTTGTCCTATCAAAATCCAATTGTTAACAACAAGATCTATCAGAAGGGTAAGAAAATTTTCTTTCAATTATCAGATCAGATGGTAAGACTCAGATGTACATACATTTAGTAAAAGGCTTAAGAACTTGATAGAAAGAATTGAAGTTCTTAGAAGAATAGATCCAAAGCTTAGATTTACTAAGACAAAGCCAGTTTAATGACATGGATACTTCCTTCATCTTAAATTTAAAGTACCATGTTTGAACATCATGTTGAAGATAGTATATGAAAAATCAACAAGGATAGTTAAAGTGCAATTGGAAGCTTTTTTTATTCTTGTGGATTCATTGTGTAACATGCAGACCAACCATATCTTATCTATGGTTGAGAAGATGTACCTCATGACCACGGGATTTAGAGCGTTAGTTATTTTTTTACTAATTATGAATATATTTTTGTTTATTATTAGTATTATTTTTATAATTATATATATAATATTATTATATATATTTATATTAAATTATGAATCTATAATTATAATATTAATAATTATTATATATTTTATTTATTATATATTGGATAATAATTGAATATATATATAATAAATTGTAAATTTTATATTATTAATAATTTATGTAATATATAAAAAATTTTATTTTTCTATTTCTATCTTATTATTATTAAAATTAAAAAATTAATATTATTATTTTTTTTTAATTTTATTTATATATATATTATTTATTTTAATATAATTATATTAATAATTACTTTAAAATATTTATAATTATAAATATATTCAAATAAATAATATTATTATATCTAAATATATGTAATAATCATACTTTTATTTAATTTATTACATTATAAATCACTCAAATATATATTAAATATAGCTTATCAAATTATTTAAAACAATTATATATAAGTATACTCAATTCTAAATTAGATAACAATAACAACGAAATACTCTTTATCACCAAACAATCACAAAACATAAACAAACATATGCACAAAAAAGCCATCCAAATCCAAGCAATAAACAAACACACAAAATACGCAACACTACATGTAACAAGACAGCACACGCAACAAAAAACAAAACAACCACACACACACAACCATAACTCAACAAAACAAAAACAACATAACAAAAAAACACAACCAACAGATCAGCACAAAGATCAAAACAGCAAAAAACCACATCAAACACAAAATCGCAACACAACAAACCAATCCACTCAAAAACCACCAACACGAACACACCAAAAAACCACCCTACACAAAACACAACCCAACACACCCCAACAAACACAACCAAGACACCAAAACCAATGCGACAGCTAAAAAACACACAGACCGCACCAAAACACAACACAAAGCACACATTCGATAACCCCACACACACACAACAGACAACACAAAACAAGCAAATACATCAACATACCAGACAAACCCAGACACAACCAACAACCATACCTCAAAAAAACAAAAAACCACCAACAAAATCACACAACCAACCACAAATAACACAACCAAACACCAAAATACCCACCATATACACCAAACACAGGCAAATAATAACACAATAACATAATCAAAACCAAGCCAACAACACAGCCCCTACAGATCACCACACAGAGGAAAAGCACACTAACAACCAAATCCATCAACTCTATAATTATAAAACAAACAATACAAAACCACAAAACACCACAAACAAGCATCAACACGACAACAGAAACAACACAAAACACGTCACAAACACAAAAACCACAAAACAACCAAACTAAACGTATCGCCAAAATCCCCATGCACCGGCGAACTAATCCAGTCATACGGATTATTGTGCACAGAGTCTTAAACATATCTGCACCCTGGGGTATCCGTCCCTGATTCAACCAAACCTTATGATGAGTATGCGAACTCCTTTAAGAGTGTGTTATGTGTTTGGTACATGGAGTAAACCATATTGTTCCCCATAGATGATCATGAAATGACATGCGAAAATCATCAAAGCACCCCGTAAATATAGGTGATCACTCACAAGTGTTACCGCGATTATTGGGACAATTGGCATTACGAAAAAAAACAAGTAAGTGAAATTAGACAAGTTTGAATCAAAACTTCTAAAACAAAGCCCGCTTTATGGGTTAAAAGAAAGTTCTATTTTAAAAGTTTTATGTAAGTAGCGTTTAAGTAAAAAGGTTTAACCAAATTAGCTTAGGTTTTTATAAAAACTTAATGTAATGAAGTGAATTAGTTAATTAATGATTTAATAAAAAAACTACAAAAATATATAATCTAAATTAGGGCGGGATCCGGTATTGGTTAAAAAGACATTTTTTTTTATACTAACAACCTAACAGTTTTGAGCTGGACTAGGAACTTCAGGATATCGAAATAAAAACCCAACTTAGGCCTAATACTTATTCCTTCCCATTTCCCTTATAAAACCTATGATTTCCCCTCGCCCTAAAACCCAAATACGTTCTGATTTTACTTGTGGTATCCAAGAAACATTCAAGAGTTTATGGTTTAGGTTGCTTAATCATTAGGTAAGAAAGATCAAACCTATTTAAATAATGCTTTCATGTAACAAAGAAACAATGATGGAATTCTAGGTTTTATAAATTCAGAATAAATAATATAGTTTAATGCTGGAGGGAATATGAATAGGTGGCATGGATTATGGTTCATGATCATGCAATTGGGTTATGTTAGATTTGCGTTAAACTTGAATTAGGGTTAGGAAGAAATTAAGGCTGTTTGTTTTGATGATATCTTAGATGATAAAACGAATATGTGATATGTTTCTGGAAGTCTATGAATAAACCAAAAGAGACTACTTTTTTAGAAAAACCACCTTAAAAGTTTTTAAAGGGTCCGGGAAGTCATTCAAATGTTTTGGTTACAACTATAAGGTGTCAGATCCAGTAAATACGGGGCATATTTAGGTCAAGTTGTGTGAGGATATACCTATCCTAAAAATGGAATTAAGCTTATCCTTTCTACAGTAGTAATTCCATATTCCTATGGATAATAATTTGTAAAAAATTAGCCTCTGATGTAAGTCAAAGTATGGATAATATTCCATAACGTTTTAGTGTGCACTCAAATCCGAAATTGGGACTGTTTTGAAGTTTGATTTTCTTTAGTAGTACAGTTGTGCCTCTCATGTAAGATGCAGTTTGGAAATCCAATTGGTAGTTGAGAACACTATACAGAACATAGATAATTTTTCTATATTTATAAAAGGTCATTAAGTATGGGTTTTGGTACTAAAGAGGCACAAAAATTCGCAATTCTTGAGTTAAAATGTAAGTAGCTAGTGTAAAGTGTTAATGAGATGGTTAGGTGGGCATGGTGACGGGTGACCCATATGGTAAACTAAACCCTTATAACATCCATCATATGACGTGGTTTACAATGACAAGAGCTTTTAGCTTGGACACGTGTACACATTTGTGTTTTGTAATTTTGTAGCTGTGTGGATATGGTATGGAAGCTGCTTTGAGTGCTTTTTGTGTGAGTTTCATAGCCCTTATTCTTAATGATTTATTGGTTGGAAATATGCATGTGGTTTGAAAATTTTAATTTCTATGATTATTTGGTTTAACTTAAGCAGGAATAGTAGTATGATGTGTTATTAAATGTGATGTGCTTATTGTTGTTGTGGTTGGTTAGAGCAGATGGGTACACCCTAATCCCATTTTGTGTGAATCTGGTTAGAGGGTAGTGGGTTCTAACAAATTTAAATCCAACTAGGAGGGTTGAAATAAACTCAATGTGTGTTGGTAACGCGCTAATTATAAGTTCCAGATGTAACTTTTAAGGTGCGTAAGTGACATATATTGGGATCAGGGGTAACGGTTCCTATCCAGTGTCGATGAATTTGGATCGGGGAAACGTTCTTTAACCACCCGTTATGGTTGAGATATCGTTGATCGGGACAACGTTCTGTCCAGTTATGGGTTTTGTACATTTTCATGTTCGCAATACTGTATAATTGCTAGCTTAACTGTCGCTGCCAATGTTTGTTTTTATTAATAACAGTAATTGATTTAAATCTTGTATTGGTGTCGTCAAACCTATGACTCTCACCAACCTTTGTGTTGACGTTTTTAAGCATCATTTTCATGATAAGTCGTGATGATAAGAAGGATGTTAGGAATAGTTGGCTAGAGCGAACCTTAGGCATTACTTGTGGATTGTCTTTTCCTAGTCTTTTCATTTATGACATTTGTTTGCATGTACTTGTTTAGTTGGAGATTGTTAGTATTATGGATTATTTTGATCGGTATACGACATTACTTTAGTAATGCAAGACTCTTTTATCTTGTGTTGGGTATTGTAATGACACATAGTGACCATTTGGTAATCTCCCTTCATTTAGATTCTCTATAGTAAACCACCATTGTGTGTGATGATAGCCATCTCGTAACGCCTGCAACGTTTTCTCTCTTGCTGGGTGTGACATTCCACTTACAAAGCACACACTACAATCAGATTTTGTAATCTGAAGCTTCAGTTGACTATAGTGTGAAATCGCATTAATCTTCTTAGATATTGGTCAAGAAACAACTTAAGTAAGGCTATGTACCGAATGAAGTGTTTGGAAGTCATCGCTCTTATTGATGGTAAAGACATTATAATCAAGAGAACTTGAAGATTTTGAATAAATAATTCAGGTTAGGAGGATTGTATACGATTAAAATGCTTCTTGAACTGGTTACAGTTAATAGTGTATCTTGTTAAAGTTAATGTTGCTCAGAAGAATTAATACTACTAGTGTAAAAGTTAAGACTGTTAGTAGAAGTTACTGCTGCTCAAGAAGTTCAAGGAAAATATACTAAGTGGTTATTACTACTGCTGAGAAAGTTAATGTTGCTGGTTATAAGTTAGTACTGTTAGATCAAGTTAGTACTACTTATGTGATATGGATGAGATATTTTTGTAAAATATACGTATAAGTTATTTGATTAAAAGATCATGATAACTTATGAATATATTGTAAACCGACTAGGACTCTTTGGTGTATAAAAGGAGGTCTTAGGGTATAGAGTTAGATATCACAAAAATTACAAGTCAATTAGCTTCAAGGTTTTGTAAACCCTAA
This sequence comes from Tanacetum coccineum, assembly GCA_026074375.1. Lineage (NCBI taxonomy): Eukaryota > Viridiplantae > Streptophyta > Magnoliopsida > Asterales > Asteraceae > Tanacetum > Tanacetum coccineum. The sequence goes on from BQNB010002967.1 coordinate 98,213, forward strand.
AACTATTAAGAGTGTTCATATTATATTGAGGCTAAAAGTTTAGTAAACTGTTTGTTATTGATCTTATTCATTACCGTCACATTGAAATTATTCTTAGTATCATTGACTAGATTCCGCATAGTCATTGATATTCATAATCAAAGTTTCTATCATAGTTGTTTTCGATTTATTCAATACAACTTAGGCTTATACAAGCTAAGCAAGATCTATTCTATTGGGATCAACACTCATCCGCAAACTGCCGACAGTACACAATCATCATGTCTAACTAGTTATGTCCACCAACAGCCTTTTCCAACTCCTCACACATTGGTAACCATTCCATTGTCCTCCTCTTTTCGTGACCACGGATACATTCCTCATGCAACCAGCGCTTCTTAAATAGACAAAACAAAGAAGTAAAGCTCAAAACCATAATGAACTATAAAAACAAACAACCACATCACGTATCGTAAACATGCTAATCAACACCACATGTCAAACAAACAGCATCACAAGTGAAAATAAAAAATGACATGCATCACAAGTGTAAATAAAAAAAACAATTGCATCCACTTGCTTTTGTTTTTCACTATTTCTGTCAATACTGAACACATGAAAACAAACAGACAACTAGCCTGTTATGACCCAAGAATCACTTCACTTCTATAATGAAAACAAGAAAATAAGATGAGAAGATGATAAGAATATTTAGAAAGAAGTTAGAGAGAGAAAGTAAGAAAAAAGATGGTTGATTTTAGCAAATGTGTGTGTTACAAATAAGAACCAACACCCTCTCTACACTTGGAGAGGGGTATTTATACCACTTAATGGGCCGACCTTTATAAGGCTTGTTGGGCCGTGGTATTTTTTTTCATAAAGGATCTAGCTCAAATACGTTGGACCTCAGTCTGAAATGCGTACAATATTAGATTAATTAACGAGGCCGATTCCCGTTCTAGCATATTACAACATTTACTAAATAAAGACCGAGCTTCCATGATTAGTAGCCGAGCTTCCTTGTTCGGCTCAATATTTTGAGGCTAACAATTTCCCCTGAAGTCGAGTGCCTTCTTTAGATTCTGACTTCTGTCTAATACATATTTTGAGGCACCAATCACTCCCCTCAAATGTGTAGGTCTTTGAATTCTAGAGGTGCGATCTTGAATCTTGCTTCCTTTAACTTGTTGAAATTGCTTTGTCATTGAGTTCTTGAATCTTTGGTCTTTATTATGTTGTAGGCTTGTTCCTTCATGCTATGTGATCTTTGATCTTTAGCCTTTGTCATTGTCTTTCGACTTCGTCTCTGATTCCGAGATCTTTAAATCTTTTCCTTGTTTGTCTTTGTTGTCTTTGCCACCTTGCGATCTTGTGTCTTGACCAACATGCTCATACTTTGCATCTTCTTGAAAGCTCTCTAATAATATCCCCTGAAGCTTGGTTTCTGAGGAGGGATCTTTAATATTAAAGTTTGCGGAAGTCTTTGTCTTTAATAATTAAGCTTTCTTGATTCTTGAATCTTGATGCTTATAGTAGTCTTTATAGTATTAAGCAATGAAGCAAGTGGTAAAAATGAATCTAACTCAGCTGGAATGAGGCTGCAACACCGTCGTTTATACCTGCATTTGAATGCTAGTAATAAACAACAGATATGGACGAATATGGCTTTGTTATTCGTCGAGATTCAGTTGCATTAACCTCCGTTCTGGGAGACCGTTTTACAGTATAAATATTATACATATGATCAGGTAGGTTCACTTTAGAAGAACCTCCTTGACAGGGTTTCCAGCTCAAAGTGTTAGATCCTCTAACGAGTATGCATTAGATTTACTGTACTTGCTTGTTCTCAATACTTGAATGTCTCAAAGCAGACAACACGATATGAGTGAATCAGATAGTTACTATCTTTCTGATTGAGTCGCCAATTCATTTACTGGACCAAATCGATATCCGATTATCACAAGTTTGATTCATATAGAATCTCGCAAGTTACCTACCACATAGCTGTTTGATGTTGACTCTAGAAGGATTTCCATTATCACTGTAAATACTAAATAGTATCACTCTGAATGTTCTTGCAAAATCACAAGGATAATGCGTAGGACTCTTGTTAACCATCTTGTGAACTTATGGTGTTTCAGACAAGTTCTGTAATGGAAATGTGTCCAATGAGAGTTTATTTAATTGATGCTCTTGGCTCAAACTCGTTATGAATTTTGGGATTAGTAATCTGAGGTTGGATCAGACTGCCACCTATTCAATATCAACTAACTCAGAGTGAGAAAGTCAATAGAAGTCGTGTGTATCTCCGTGACAAATGAGACAATTATCTTTTAAGAGAAACTTGAATGGCTGTGAAGGGTTGTGTAGTGCATCACTAGGTCCATGATGTCTTGTCTTCATTACCATAATTCATCTTTGTGAATGACTCGCGGATTCTTACTCCTTTATATATATAAATAAATATAAATATATAAAATGATCAAAATTCACAAATCAATGAAACCGAAGTTAGTATAGAATATTTCTCCCGTCGTTATGTCCCCAACGAGGCTTGAATGGAAAAATCGAATGACGAATTGATAATCGATGTTTGAATATGACAAGGATTTGGATTTGATTGGGCTCTAAACCTAATAAGCAAATGTACGAAAAGATAAGCAAGGAAAATAAGCTAGAGCATGCATAAAGGCTAGGAATAGTAAAAATACTTAAAATTTTATACTAAGACACAAATAAGCTCAAATAAGCTTAAGACAAACCAAATAAGCTAGACTAACTCTAAATAAGCAAATTCAGCAAGCAATTAAACTAAGTTAAGCAGGAAAATACCACATCAGTACTAACTTGGAGTTAGTACTGCTAGCTTTGAGTTAGTACTGCTAGCTTTGAGTTAGTACTGCTAGCTTTAACAAAACACAATGAAACAAGAAATAAGCAAATAGGCTAAAACAGATATTTAACTACCCCTAATAAGCACTCAGGCATAAGAATAAGCAACTAGAATAAACTAAAATGGCAAATAAGCTAAAAAGCTACAAACTGATAAACTATTAAAATTGCTTTGAAAAGGCGAATAAGCTTAAATAAGCTCTACTAAAGACAGTAAACGAAAATGGGCTTAATCTACTCTAAAAAGCTAAGGAAATCTTAAATAAGCAGAAATAATAAGCTGATAAGCTAAAATGAACTAACAGTACTAACAGTTTTAACTACCAGTACTAACTTAGAGTTAGTACCGCTAGCTTTGAGTTAGTACTGCTAGTTGAAAATCCCAAAAGAGAACTAGCAGTACTAACTATGGGTTAGTACTGCTAGTTGAAAATACCCCTGAAAGTTTTCAAAAATCATTTTTCTTTTTATTTTAAGCTGATTTGGTCCTAATTTGTTAAAAACAGATTATCAAATAGCAAAATAAGACACTTATAAGCAGATTTCAATCAAGAATAAGCACTTAAATAAGCTGAATCAATCTAACAGCATTAACTCATAACTAACAGTACTAACTAAGAAATGTGCACAAGTCACTTTTAAACTAACAACTGAGCAAAATAAGCACTAAACATCATGATAAAGCATAAATAAGCAAATATAGGCAACAAATAAGCACTATAAGCAGTTCTACAGTAAATAAGAAAAATATGAAAAGTAAAAACTTACAACTCCATTGCTCAAACAGAGGTTAAACAAAAAGTCTACAAAGCTCTAGCTTGTAAAAAGCAAGCAGTGAGAGTCCATAAGCCCCATCCAGAAATTGGCTTAATCACCATAAGCAGTGGTAATATTTGAGTGTTGACTTTTTATGACATACTTAACTTCTAGAGGTAATTGAGTAAGGCAAATGACTTATATGATTTATAAGACTTAAAACATTTTAAGTAAAGCTTTAACAAAAGGAAATACAAAGATTCAAGAATTGACTTAAAAACTCTAAATTTGCATTAAGACGAAAATTAAAGTTACAAGACTTGGAAAAATAAAATTGCATAAAAATAAGCTGAAATTTAACTAAGAACTAGATAAAAAACAAAAAAACTAACTTTCTTAGGTTACAATGGCCCTATTTATACTAAAATGAATTAAGGTCTTGGTTTCCTTGGTCCTCCCTTCCATCTTTCTTTTTGTGTATCTTGTAAGACAAAAACTCCAAGTGTGCCTTGTTTGTGTGAGTTGATTATAAACTAAATCCAGCCTCGATTTCTTTTGTGCTTCTTTTGAGTCATCACAGCATCGAATCACTTGGAAATGGTGAGGGATTGCCAACATGGCAATTATAAAGCTGGGGGGAGATAGTGGAGGAGGGGGAAATGTTTTATCCAGGGGGTTGTAGAGGTTGCAGGGTAAAAGGGTGGGAAGACACCCGTGAGTTGTATCTGGGGTTTTGTTGGGCGGGAAAAAATGGTTTTGGGCAAGTTGGCAGTTTTGGCCCCTCATCTCATATATCTTTTATTGCAAATTTCGGCCCTTGACTTTTTTATTCTTGTAATACAACTTGAGGTTTGGCAATTTTAGTCCCTCAAGTTGTATTTTCTTCACTTGGTTGACTTTTGACTTTGTCGGGGTTGACTTTCTGACTTTGACTAACTTTGCTTCGATGTGACTTTGTTTCTTTTTATCCATCCCGTGCATGGTTTTGTTTGTTTGTTTTGGCTTCTTCTTGTCCTTTTTTTCTTAGATATTCGTTTCCTGCACAATACAAATGCAAAACATACAAATACAATGTATTTTTGGTACGTTTTAGTCATTTAAGTCTGTTTTTTGATAGAAAATGGTATGTGTGATTAAGCACATACCAAAATCCCCCATACTAAGGTATTGCCGTGTCCTCACGCAATGTTTATTAAGATAAACACTCAAGAACACTAAGAATCTCGACCCCCTCAGACTAATAACGCCCTCGAAAAGTAGCAAAGTGTTCGTCAAGTGGAACTAAAAATCAATAGCTTCGACAAGTCCTTTTCACTAATTTTTATTATGTACATCTCACTATCCCTAATATTTTTTTTGGATTTTCCTTTTTCTTTTTCTTAACTACCATGTTTGACTTCCCTTTATTTTTATCAATTTAGGATCATAGGCATGAGAAGCACCCATAGAATAATTCTAACGGATGTCTGACGGATAAATTCATCCGTCCCTCCTGATTTTTTACTAGCCAAGCTAAGCGAAAAAACGGAAATCACCGTTAAGTACAATAAAGAATGCTTAACACTAATTATAACTATGACTTGTCAACTTTTTGCTCCCCACAATTATTCAATTAGAGTGATTGTGCTTAATTTTAAGTTACATTTGGGTCGACAGTTTTAGAAAGTAGTATAGTTTATATGCATAACGATATTTCGGAAGAAACCTAGGGAAAAGACTAGATCACCCACCAACCAGCATATTCTTGATAGATCTCAGCCGAGTTCTACTCAGGGTTATCAGAGTTGAGACCCCACAGGAGAATGTTCGCAAATGTAATGAGCGTATACTCCACCCTTTTAGGCCGAATTGTCTTAGATTTACCAGCTAAAAAAAACAAAACTACTCAAAGCACGTCAAACATCAAAAATTTAATAAAGATCTCATTGGTGCGATTATTCCATGTTAACGACCGTCTTCTCGAACGTTCCCTGCCTCATCAGCTGTGCCCCGAGTTTTTGACACCCACAGAAATACTTAATCGAAATAATCTACCGACGCAACCAACAACCTATTTGAAGTCTTAAACAAGTTATTCTAGGTTCAAAATCATACTGAAGTTTAGAAAAAAAATCTTAAACCATTAAATTTTCATTTAATTCTATATACTACACTACCGTCATCACAATTTTACATACTATAACATCGGCCACGCCTCCGACAAGAATGTAGTGAACCTTAGTCTGACTACGGCTTTTATTTGATAACACCTACTGATTTATTTATCTCACTGTGGGCCCTTGTTTGAAGACTGCAACATCGTTTGTGAGCCGGCAAATGCAGTAAAACCTTATACAGCCCACAGTTAATATTATTTACATATATATATATATATATATATATAATATATAAATCTATATATATTATATATAGTAATATATAATATATATATAAATATATTTATATATATATATATATGTTTTTTTTTTTTCTTTTTCTTTGAAACAAAAATTTCCGTAATATGAGAAAATTTCGTTTTTAGAAACTCAAGTTGTAGGATCGATATTCCTTATATGAAACACTGAAATCCTGACAACTAATGCGGAAGCTATTTGGTATACTTTAATAAGAACACACAATAGTTTCTCAAACATCTATTATAAACCTTTTGAATCTGCCTAAATTGCAGATCCCTAATTACAATACGAATTATTCTTAACTCTTTGTTTTTCTATATCTCTTAATAATCTTCCTAGATATCCTTTAATAAACAAAGGATAACCTCTAGTATATGTACAGTCTTTTATGACATAAACACAAATCAATACTAATCCATTAAACTAACTGTTACAAGATAATAACTAACATAACCATTTAAATGATAATCCCTATAAGATTCCTTTATCCACGGCAGTACTCGATCTTTGACTGCAGTACTTTGACTTTTACTTAGCAGTACCTTGACTTTTTCTTAGCAGTACGTTGACCTTTTGCTGTAGCATACGTTGAACCGATTGACCTTGTTTTTCCAACAATCCTCCCCTAACTTGAATTCTACTTGCTTGACTTCAAGTTTCTTGATAGTTGGTCTTCTTTGTTAAGCATCAGTCTGTCTTGACATTTAAGCAGTACTTGCCTTCAATCTTTTTAAGCTTCATCCTTTGAGCAGTATCTTGTACACAATCTGTTTGAGTATCTTGAAATAAAGCATTTCTTTCAAAAATCTTTGTCTTTGCATCAAACAGATTGTTCTTCTCAGCAACATGTCTTCGCAGCAACGCAAATGGTTTTTATGAGCCTTTACCAAGTAGCCATTCACTCTTGGGCTAGTCAGTTCTTTGGTACCTAGAAAAGGTAATAATCCATGGTGAACTGAAAACCACTTCAACACTCAGAACATGAATCATAGTGTGTTGAATACTATATGACTTTTGGTAAGTCATTATAACCATAAACGGATTTGATTAGTCTTTACCTGAAGCCGTTTGCTCAGGACTAGTCAACTCTCAGTAATAAAACATTGGTGAGTTGAGGACCATATAGTTTTGAGCAAACTATTAAAGCTATCAACGGATTTGACTTCTCTTTACCAAAAAGCCGTTTGCTTTGGAGAACCAATTAATTCAGTGTAATACCATGGTGTAATGATCACCATACAATTTTTGGTAAATTGGTCAACCATCAACAGATTTTAGATGTCTTTACCAAAACGTTTGAATTGGACTATCAATTCTTATGTTTGTAAGACATGGTAATTGATTACTCATTTGCTGTGTGGTGGTTAACCAACACACAATCCCTTAAAACAGTTTGATTTTCAAATCTTTTGTGCCTTTAAACCTTTTTGCACTCTCAAAATCTTCACATAATTCAAAAACAACTTTTTAACTAACAGTACCTTCAACAAGTACTGTTTGTTTTTAAATTCTAGCATACTTTAAACAAAGTATTGTTTTTTGGTTTCACCAGTTAAGATCTGTTTATCAATGTAAGATATATATATAAAGAAAATTTTGATAAATCATACTAGTTGTTTAAGAATTGTCACCTATCTCATTGTCCACGTAGATGAACAGATGTATCAAAGTAATGGCTTTACTCAGTCTCATTCTTCAACTTCCAATGCCAGTGATACTAGCATCCCTTATCATCAACTCCTCTTGATAGAGGATATCTTCTTTTCAGCCAGCATGTGAATCATAGTGCCCTCATCTATCTCTTAGTGATGCACTCCTGAAGATTCATGAAACCTCCATCTTATGATTTTCCCATTCTTCCTTGATCCTTCCGAAGTCATCACACTTGATTCAGCCGTCTCCAAATAATGGTTAGATCACCTCTGAAAGCATCAAACCTAAGCCGGTTGGAGGAATGTCTCATAATAGTGCATCAACAACTCGATATAGGTGAATAAATCCTGTCTATCTAAGACATGCAATATATCCCATACAGTATCAAAAGCCCTGAAGGTGATTATTTTCTCTGTGAATGATGAGATACTCTCCATCAGGTGAATCAATAACTTGGAGCTCCTGTAATCGATGAGATTCCTTCTAATGACTCTCAACTTGTGCATTCTTTTCAAAGTCACACCCCTAAAGATAGTTTTTCTAAGCTCATCAATTGTTTCTGTTCTCAACTTAGGCTTCTTTGATAGCTTTTTCTTTAGCCAAGTTGTAGCTTTCCTTTTCCTTAATGATTCCTTTTTGCATCTCTTTCCTTCAACATCTCCCTATTCCTTTCTCTGAATCCATTGGAATAAAGTCTTTGATAGGAGTCTTATAATGCTTGAACTTTGTCATACATTTCCGTCATCAGTGGATACCTTAAGTTTTTGCAAATTTTTGTATACTTGACCTTTTAAAAATTCATCCATTGATTTCTTTCTTAGCAAGGAGAAGTAGGTTTTCCTCAAATTAGTCTTTGTCTCTGTTTTCTTCAATTCGATCAAACCTCTTTTCTTTCTTCTTCTGCATCCCATTTCAGCTTGATATTTTTCCTAAGCAACCTCCTCATCCATTTGGTAGTTTCCAAGGCTCTGATTTTGTTGAAGGAGTTAATATTTATCTTTTTAGGTTTCTTCAAACCAGTAACCCATTGCCTTTATCTTTAGGATCAGTACCTGAGTTGGCTGTTGAGGTTGAGTTGTATGGGGGGGACCAAGGAATGCTGAAACCTATTGGTCTAGAAAATAGCAACAAGTCTATCAGCAGCTTTAAGGTTGTCCCCTTTTTCACAGACTCCATAACTTGAATTGGACGGAGTGGGCTTTGAAGGCCCTGCTTCATCATCAAAATTTTAGAGTCCATGGAGTAAAAGTACCACTGTCTAGAGCATTACTTTGATTGTCTCCCAAATCCAATTCTTCTGTTTCTCCACTCTTTACATTAGAAGCTTCTTTCTCCTCAATATTAACTTCTTCAGTCTCATCACTTTTTCTTTCCAAATCAGGAGTAACAGCAGCATCCTTTATCAACAATATCATCAATGAAAGGATGAGCTTATCTTCTTCTTGAACATGTGCTCTTCAACAAAGTTCCTTCATCTCCTTTATTCCTCCCCAACTGACTGAAGACACTTTCTTCTTATGCTTCTTTCGTTCGTCCTTTTGCTCTTAAGGTTTTGATTCTCTACCAAAAAGCATGATGCTGGACACATGTTAGACAAATTTGGACATTTTCTTGAGCATGGCTTTGAGTTGATTATTTGTTTAGCTTGAAAAGGTTTTGCCTCTTGAGTCTCTTAAACTTCCCTTTCAAAGCATATATATCTAAAAGTCCCCCATCTCCTCCAGATGTTTGGAGACGCATCGTGGAGAATAATCATTGGAGATTTAGAACAGAAGCAGTACCGTTGATATTGCAGCAGTACCTGTAAGGTATCAGTACCTTGAACTCATCAGAATCATTTGGGACAACAGTACTATGAATGTAGCATACCTTGTACTGAAGCAGTACGTTGATAATGATGCATACACACTTTGAGTTTTGGAGTTGCTTGAGCATCCCTTGCAGAACATCTCAAAGGCCCTAGAATGAGACTAGTACTATGTTTCTGTCCTCCCTCTGCCAATAAGCTGTGACTACCTCTAACATAGAATGGATCAAAAGGTGTAATCCTACCCGAGAACTTAGGACTATGCTTCCTCATGAATGTAAAAACCGTTAGAAGGAAGTGGAAAACGATGGTATAAAAGTCCTGAGGATCTATGTCTACTCCCTCTAACATGCTTGTTCAAAAACAATTGAACGAACCTAGGATACAAAGAAAGAGGTGTACCCTTTGAAATATGGCCAAGATCCCATTATAATCATCAAGGAGAAATTAACTTTTGGTTTGTGGCTAACTACAAGAGCAGAGGCAATGATGTCCCAAATTGTTCCCATGAAGTGCTCTTAGGACTTAAACAGTGATTAAGACCATGACTAAATACTTCCACCTGTGTGCTAAATAGAGGTATAGAGAAAGTGAGTTGTGTCTAAGTTTACCCTCCGTAGCCCATAATCACGGAGCAAATCCCAAAAAAAAAAAAAACTTGCTTAGAAAGCAATCAACTCCATTTCATCATCAAAGAGTAGGTCAGCTCGAATGGTTGCTTTCAGAAATCAAAATCTTCTCCAGCTACCTTGGCGCGATGTGAGGTACGGTCATTGAATCACTTTGAGAGAAGCGGTAGCCTAAAATATGTTTGAAGCCAAGGTACTCCAGAAGATCAGGATCAACCCAACAAAGAGAAATTAATGGAGCAGCCAGTTGAAAAGGTCGATGATTTTGATAAAAATCAGCATTCTGCGCCTCTTTTCACACACACGCAATCATGTTGTGCTTGGTTACAAAAGTGCAAAAGTTATGCCATTTAGAAGGGAAATTGAATGTGCGTCGGAGGTTGTAATTTAAAAAGTTATGAAAGAAAAGTAGATAAAGTTGAGAGAACAATGCCATTCAGCTTGAGTATTTATAGGTTGTGGTTTGGATACTATGAAGTTTACACATTGTAAATGGCGTTATTAGCGCAAAGACGTAACGTTTGACCGTTGACCGATAACGTTAGAAACAGTACTTTGTTGTTCTAAGCAGTACTTCTAAGACAAGCAATACTTTGAGTTGTCTAAGCAGTACTTTTCAACTAAAAAAGATGTCCAACTCAAATATGTGCCAACGACAAACCTTTCACCATGCAAACTATCTCTTCCAAATCAACAAACCTCTGAAAAAACATTCCTTAGCCTCCCCCAAATGTAGCTAGAGTGCTACCAAAAAATCACAATCTAACCAATCAGTACTTTACTTGATCACCAGTACTTTATATGTGATCCTCCCTCAAAATTAATAGCTTGGGTTTCATCATCCCAATTGTTACCACCAAAATGTTAAATCTTCCAAGTCAAAGCCTTTGTGAGTAAATCTGCTACATTTTCATACAGTATGAACCTTGCCACATCTAATGACCTTTGCTCATAAACATCTCGATGATAGTGATGTCGAATCTGAATATTCATGGTCTTTTGAGTGAAAAACAAAGGATTCTTCACCAATGCAAATGGTGCTCTCATTGGTCTATATGATTTCAGTGTTCATGAAGGTTAAATCCCCATAATCAAGGAGTTGATTTTGCATCCAATGTAACCTGAGCACAACCAACTGCAGCAGCTACCTTATTCTCTATCATAGGGAGATAGCACAATTGTTTGTTTCGTTGCATTTTTTTGGGGCCAAGAGCCAGTCTTCTCCAAGGCTATTGACATCCTCGCTGAAGTTGATCTTCTATCATGGTTGCCCCCCAGCATAGTCACATGGAAAAACTTCTAAGGAAAAGGAGAGTTCCTTAGGATACCTATAAACCCAATTTAGGTTTATGTTTGAGAAGTACCTTAAAATCCTTATTGACAGCATGTAGAATGAGAAACCTTTGAGTGACTTGAGAATCTTTGCACTACAGACAAACAGCAAACAATATGTCCCTGGCTTGACGCGTTAAGTACATGAGACACCCAATCAATAGACCTATAAAGATTACATCTACATCTTCACCTTCTTCATTTTCCTAGAGATTTATGACATCAATGGGGGTAGATGCTGGCTTAATGTTCTAAATCAAACATGGTTGAGGAATATCATTCACATATTTTGTCTTGACCTTAGAAAATACCACCTTTAGATTGCTTGACTGAAGCCCGTAAAATGAAAGTGAAGTTCACCCATGGGAACTCATCTTGAATTCCCTTTTGCAAAAATCTTCAAAATCCTTCACCATAGAAGAATTGTGTATGATCCAAAGATATATCACAACATATACCTGTACCAACCATGAATCTCATCATCCTTCTTAATAAACAGAGTTTTATCAATAGCCCCACTCCAATATCCATGTTTTCAAAAGAAAAGTGGAAAGTCCCCTTTCATACCATGCTCTTGGGGCTTGATGCAGGCCATAAAGTGCCTTGACAACTCTATAGACCTTGTTTTGATGAGCAGGATCTTCAAAACCTGGAGGCTGTTTGACATACACTTCTTCTGTGATGTTGCCATATAAGAATGCACTCTTGACATCCATACTGATATACACTGAAGCCCATGAAAGATGCGAATTTCCAAAAGAGTCCTGATTGCTTCATTTCTGGCAACTGGTAGGTAAACACTTCATCAAAACTATTACACCTTCCTTCTTGTCTGTACCTTGGCAACAAGCGGTGCCCCTTTGTTCTTGATGAATTTAAGTTAAAAAACCTACAGTTCATTATACACTCTAGTTTCAAAAACCCATTTAGTTCCAATCACCCCTTGCTTCTGGTAGGTCCCATAACACCCAAACCTCTTGTAGCTTGAATTGAAGTAGTTCTCTTGCATCGCTTCATCCCCAACTTTCATCTGCTAAGGCTTGAGAGACTTTCTTGGGATTCCTCTTGAGATTAAACAAGCAAACAGCAGGATTGCCTGATCTTTGGGTTAGATTTTTCTGTTTTGTTTGTATATAAAATACAGCATATGTTGGATTAGTTAGAAGTACTCTGTCTGAAGCTTTCTTCATGTTTGAAACCCCAGGCAGTACTTTGCCAATAATTTTGACTTGAGGATGAATCTTATGAATTCTAAGTGGTGGATAATAGGGAACATCAATGGTAGGAATCCCATGTTGTTGTAGTCAGCTCTCCGCCTTCCTCAGCATCAAACAAGTTTGTAGAGAAAACCCAACTTCATGGAATATCATCATCAGAATCAGTAGGTGTTATTGCCCAGTACATTGAGGAGGTTGTAATTAGCAGTACATTAGATGAAAAGTACTATCAACAACACATTCTTTTCCCATTTCAAGTGCAATTCCTCTTCTTTTCCTATTCAAAAGCAATCCTATTGATCATCATTATGACTTTGGCAAGAGATTCTTGATGCATGCCAAACTTACATCTCATTATTAATAGCTTGTTCTTCTAGTACAATGGCAACTTCTTGTGCAGCAGTAACGTTCCTACTGATGCATAATGGCTGAGCTTATGAAACAATGAATTGCTGGTCACTAACTCTCAACAACATCACAAGATATTTCCTTGTTCTTTTGAATCAGCATAGTTTTCTTTCCTTACAGGAATGTAATTCAGGGATGGAGTTAGTAAGGTCAAGATCAAACATACAATCAGGACCTGTTTCCCTTTGATTCTCCTATTCTCAATAAAGAGTTATTATTAATTACAGCCTTTGAACCCTTTCTTTGTGAACCAGTTATAGACCTAAACCTTAGTTGTTTATTATAGTATCCCAACAGATAGCCTTCTTCTGACTTTCCATCAAACTACCCAAATGATCTAGAGTATTAAGTATAGTCAGAGGACATCCAAAAGGTCTCATGAAACTGATGTTTTAAGAGATCATCCCAAGCAAAAAATTTCAATAATGGAGTCGTCATTTGAGGTTTAGTCACCAAACTCTATTAAGCACATAGACAGGCAGTAGCAGTATTGACTGCTTCAGCCCAAAATTGAATAGGTAGAAGGGAGTCTGCTAACATAGTTCTAGCAGCTTCAATGAGAGTCCTATTCTTTCTTTCTGCGACACCATTTTGCTGTGGAGTCCTTGCAATGCTATATTCTCTCTTGATTCCTTTCTTGGCACAAAACTCATTCATTAGTTGATTCTTGAACTCTGTTCCATGGTCACACCTGATGGTCTTCACTTTATGTCTTAGCTTGTTTTCTAACCCCACGATCAAATCATGAAGCATATCATATGTCTCATCCTTGTAAGCCAAGAAAAACACCCAACTGAATTTACTACAGTCATCAGTGACCACCAAGCAGTACTTCTTCCTATTTACACTCTCCACTGAAACAGGTCCAAACAAATCCATATGGAGCAATTCAAGAGGTTCTCTGACAGTTCTTTCTTCAATCTTCTTGCAAGATGCCCTGTGCTGTTTACCCTTTCTACATGCCAAACATGAGTGATCAAGCTTGAATGTCTTGGAAGGTAAACCTCTAACCAGATTGCCTTTAACCAACTTGTTGATATTCTTGAAGTTGACATGCCCCAATCTTCTGTGCCATAGGACAGCTTCATCCTCTGTTGCCTTTGCAACCAAACAAGTGATTCCACCAGAGGGAATAATATTCTTTAGATCCAGGCTGTATACATCATTCTTTCTAGGAGCTCGAAGTATCACCAGGTCTTCATCAACAAACTTAAACTTTGGAGATAGGATAAGACACTCCTTGTCAGTGAAGAGGACATTGTGCTTCTTGTCACAGATTTGAGAAACAGATAAGAGATTGAACTTAAGCTCTTCCACATAGCTAACTTTCTCAAAATCTAAGCATGATGTCTTAATGGTTCCTTTTCCTGAGATTCTTCCACCTTTAGAGTCATTTCCAAAAGCCACATAACCACCTTTGAACTCTTTAAAATCAGACAGCTTGTCCTTGTCTCCTGTCATACTTCCAGAGCATCCACTGTCAATAATAGCATAGTCTTTGAGATCTTCTTCTGGATTGCCCTGTACAAACAAGTTAAAGAATTAGATTCTTTTAGGGACCCAAGTCATAACTGACTTGGATACCCCTAATGGAGTTACATACTCAAATTGCTTGAGTGTGTAAGATCCATTATCCCTATTCACAGAATCTAGATAAGCTCCTTTTGGTCTCCATGTTTGATTTGATTTGATCATGGCACTCTCTTTGACAGTTTGTGGAAGTACTGCTTGTGTTCCAACAGTACTTCCTTTCTTTACCCAGATAGATTTCACAATTTTCTTGGGTCTTTGTGGTCTGTGAGGAGTCCTTGAAAAACTTGAGGTTCTAGGTCTTGTATTATCCATCCTTGGATAATAAGGTCTACCAGTACTTTGTGAAAGTACTGCGTGTGGTACTTTTGGTCTAGCAGTACCTTGATAAAACACATTAGCAGTACTTTTTGAAGGTACTGTTCGTGTCAATTTTGGTCTGGCAGTACTTTTCAACCCTTCCCTTGTAAGTACTGCTGATGGGATAAAAGACCTCCTTTGGTGAGGGTACCTAGAGTTTCTTGAGAAATTACTATGGTTCACCCTTTGGATGTTGTTCCACACTGGTCTTTTGTCCCTTGAACCCTGTGTTCCCTTAGGTTTATGAGTTTGGGTTTGTTTGAAGGTTCTTTCATGTAGATTACAGTCCTGTGTTGTTTTGTGTTGATTGGGGATGTGGTTTTTGTTTCGATTAGGTGATTGGACTGTAACTACAAGAAACATAATTTACCCCCTTTGTGCCCAAGACCCGTTTTCCTAGATCCTTGACCAACACTGTTTTGACTGCTAGGTGACTTGTTTTCGAAAGATGTTTCACTATTTTCTGAGTTTAAAACAGTTTTCTTTTGAATATCTGAAGAGTTTAAAACAGTCTCTTCATCATCACTATCAACCCAATCTTCAATTATGACTTTATTTCTATCAATTTCTGGTTGACTAGACTTTGTATTCTCTTGATTAAGGACCTTATTCCTAATGGCTAGTTCATCTATCCCTGTAAAAGAGACATTTGCCCTAGGTGGTATGATAGTACCTGTTGGTGGAGGTACCGAATGGAATCCTTTTGTCTTTTGAAAGTTTGGATACAAAGAATCAGTCGAATTTGTATTCCCAGATGAATTGTCACTTTCCATACCACTACTAGACTCAACCCCAAATCCTATACACGTTTTATCAGACAAATATCTTTGTTTGTTTAGAACTTCATTTTGAAGTACTGAAGCATTTGACCATTTTTCAAGTTTTACCTTGAAATCATCTCTTTCTGTTAAGGCTTGATCTAGTTCCTTTTGCTTTTCTTCTAGTTTCAAATCCCTTAACTTTAAGTCATATTCCATCTGTTCATACTTATCACCCCATGCATATTCATTCTTTTCATGTGTTTTAAGTATGACTTCTAATGACTCTAAGCTCATTTGATATCCTAGAATTTCAGTCCTAGCCTTTTGAAAATTATCTC
This sequence comes from Tanacetum coccineum, assembly GCA_026074375.1. Lineage (NCBI taxonomy): Eukaryota > Viridiplantae > Streptophyta > Magnoliopsida > Asterales > Asteraceae > Tanacetum > Tanacetum coccineum. Next base: position 114,271 of record BQNB010002967.1, read on the forward strand.
TTTCAGTTTGATAACTTTCAAGCAACTTTTTATAAGATTTACTACATTTAGAACAGTAGGGTACCTCTGTGTTTGTAGCCATCAAAGCTAGAGACACTGGTGTATCATCAGCTGTGTTGCTCCAGTCAAAGTCACCAAGTCCATCTTGTCCAAAGTGCACATGTTCTGCATCAAACTCCATGCTCCAATCATCTTGTTCAACTTCAGTCAGTGCCATCATGGCTAATGTCACTGGTTCAGCATCAAATTCCTTGGTCCAGTCAATATCTTCATTGTTGTCTGTTGCTACCAAGGCTTTTGAGTTTGAATCTTCAATAGCCACAATCCTCTTTTCCTGACGACCATTTGCTCTGTTTTCCTGGTATTTAGCAAATCTACACTCCCTAGCAAAATGACCCAACTTTTGACAGTTAAAGCATTCAATCTTTGACTTATCAAAAGTAATCCCATTCTTTGGCTTGAGGTCAATGGGTCTTCCTGTTTTCCTCATAAACTTCCTTATCCTTGCAGTTATCATAGCCACTTGCCATCGAATGTCAATCTCTTCCATAGCATCTTCATCAATTTGCAACAGGTCTTCATCATCATGAGTTGTAGGCATAGATGCTTGTTGAGCAAAGAAGGAACATATGATTTCGTCTGAGTGGGAAGCAAAGTTGGGAGCAGTTTGCACTGTGCTTGAGGCAGCCTGAGTATATCCTTTTGGGATATGTGCTGGTTCAACAGTACTTTGTTTCAAAGTACTGCCTTTGACTTCAGTGGACAGAAAAGCAATATTTTGTGAGTTTGAGTTTGAAACACCCTTCAGTTCATGCTCATACACCTTCAAGTTGTTGTAGAGATCATCAAACTCCAATTCATCCAATCCAGGTTGTCCTCGAATCATTGTAGCAACTACATGCCACACAGATGGTAAACTTCTTAGAAACTTCAAATTTGCATCTTCAAGGGACACTTTAGCATCATATAATTCAAGCATACTAAGAATGTTCTGAAACCTTTCATATGCTGAATCTAGCTCTTCTCTAGATCCGATAGAAAAAGTCTCGAATTGTTGTTTCAAAAGATTCTTTTGCATCTTCTTTGATGCGTCATTGCCTCCAAATCTTGCTTTTATGGCTGTCCATAAGGTTTTTGCATTTGTGGCATCATGAAAACTAAGCAGATGTCTATCAGGTATTGCAGACAGCAATATGTTAAGAGCTTTCTCATTGTTTCTTCTTGCGTTTGCAGCAAGTGAAGTTTTTGGTGCTGAAGAGGATGCAGGATCAGTTGTGGCTTGGTCTCCATTGGTGATTATATCCCATAGTATATGATCAGTGATAGCAATATACTGTCGCATCTTCATGGACCATAGGTCATATTCACCTTTCTTGATCATAGGGATTCTTAGTGCAGTGACGGACGAGGTGGGAGGGATAGGCTCAGCATCAGACATCTTTTATGAGTTTTGAAAGATTTTGAATGATTAAAAGTTCTTCTAGATCAGAGTCTCTACACAAGCTCTGATACCACTTGTAGGATCGAAATTCCTTAATGAAACACTGATATACTGTCAACTATGCGGAATCTAGTTGGCAGTACTAAGAAGAACACACAATGTTTAATCAAACAATTTGTATTATAAACCTTTTGAATCTGCCTAAATTGCAGATCCCTAATACAATACTAATAATTCGTGTTCTCTTTTTATATCTATACTAATACCTTCCTAGAAATCCTTTTTTATAAACATAAGGATAACCTCTAGTAGATGTATAGTCCTTGTATGACATAAACACTAATCAATATTAATCATTAAAATAGCTGTTACAAGATAAATACTAACATAACCGTCTAAATGATAATCCTTTAAGATTCCTTTATCCACGGCAGTACTTCGATCTTTAACTGTGGCAGTACGTTGACTTTCTACTTAGCAGTACTTTGACCTTTTGCTTAGCAGTATGTTGACCTTGTGACTTGTATTTCCCAACATGATGATTTTGTTGTTTACTGTGATGCATCCCATCAAGGTCTGGGAGAGGTGTTAATGCAAAGAGAGAAGGTTATTGCATATGCATCCCGACAACTTAAGCCTAATGAAGAAAACTATACCACTTATGATTTCGAATTCAGAGCAGTAGTGTTTGCTCTTAAAATTTGGAGACACTATCTGTATGGCACCAAATGTACCATGTTCACTGATCATAAAAGTCTTCATCATATCCTTGATCAGAAAGAGTTGAACATGAGACAACGTCGTTGGCTAGAATTGCTTGCAGATTACGATTGTGAAATTCGTTACCATCCTGGAAAGGCAAATGTCGTAGCAGATGCCTTAAGCCAGAAGGAACAAATCAAACCACTCTGAATTAGATCATTAGTTATGACCATTCGTCTAAAATTACCATCACAAATTCTCAAAGTTCAAACTAAAGCACTCAAAGAAGAAAATATCAAAGCTGAGAACTTACGAGGAATGGACAAAGCATTTGAAATACGTCCTGATGGAACTCGTTGTATTAAAAACCAAAGTTGGTTACCACTTTTTGGTAATCTGAGAGACTTAATCATGCATGAGTCCCATAAATCAAAGTATTCCATTCACCCAGGTTCTGACAAGATGTATCAGGATCTAAAGAAACTCTATTGGTGGCCTAACATGAAGGCAATCATCGCTGAATATGTTGGCAAATGTTTGACATGTTCTAGAGTTAAGGCAGAATGTCAGAAGCCATCCGGCTTACTGGTACAACTAGAGATTCCTATGTGGAAGTGGGAGAGAATAACAATGGATTTCATCACAAAACTACCCAAAACCTTAAACGGACATGACACAATCTGGGTCATTGTCGATTGCCTTACCAAATCCACACATTTCATCCCTACCAGAGAGACAGATAGTATGGAAACCCTTACAAGATTGTACATAAAGGAAATATTCTCCCGGAATGGAGTACCAATATCTATCATCTCGGATCGTGATAGTCATTACACGTCCAGATTCTGGCAATCATTACAAAGTGCTTTAGGTACTCAATTAGACATGAGTACGACATATCATCCTGAAACTGATGGGCAAAGTGAAAGGACCATCCAAACACTTGAAGACATGCTTCGAGCCTGTGTTATAGATTTTGGAAAAGGATGGGAAAAACACTTACCATTAGTAGAATTTTCTTACAATAACAGTTACCATGCCAGTATTAAGGCAGCACCATTTGAGGCACTTTATGGTCGAAAGTGCAGATCACCTGTTTGCTGGGCCGAAGTTGGAGATGTTCAACTTACAAGACCAGAAATAATCCATGAAACCACTGAAAAGATAGTGCAAATTCGACAACGCTTGCAAGCTACAAGAGACCGACAAAGAAGTTATGCCAATGTAAGGCGAAAGCCTTTAGAATTTCAAGTTGGAGATTGAGTTATGTTAAAAGGATCACCTCGTAAAGGTGTCATCCGATTCGAAAAACGAGGAAAGCTTAATCCCCGGTACATTGGACCTTTTAAAATCCTTAAACGGATTGGCCTAGTGACATATAAACTTGAACTTCCTGAAGAGCTCAGTAATGTCAATAGTACTTTCCACGTTTCTAATCTAAAGAAATGCTTATCTGACGAATCCCTTGTCATTTCAATGAAAGAGCTCCGACTCGATGACAAACTCAACTTTATGGAAGAACCAGTGGAGATCATGGATCGAGAAGTCAAGCAACTAAAACAAAGTTGTATTCCTATAGTCAATGTAAGATGGAACTCTAAAAGAGGACCAGAATTTACGTGGGAACGCGAAGATCAAATTCGTGCCAAGTATCCATATCTATTTTCAGGGAGGGAGACTATAACAATCCGTAATTTTCATCAATGTAATTATCCATCTATTAAATAAGATGCACTATAATATCCATCTATTATATATATACCACATTTTTACAGGAAATTTTTGCTTTATCTCATTATGCAACGTAACTTGCATCTCTAAAGTAAACGAGCTCACGCAACCTCTACCAATGCCATCTATATCTATGTTTATATCATGTAAACATCCTAATGTGTCAAGTCTATATCTTAATATCATTTTGCCAATTACATTATCCATTTAACATACCATTTACAACGTTATATCAAAATAGACTTTATCCGTTAACGTTTATATCAAAACCCTAATTATATGTAATGTATACATATAAAATAAATGTGCAAGCCTTCAAACATGTATACAAGTGTACAGTGCACAACATTTGAATATCTTTTCCCACCTAAATTAAGTTACAACTTTCTAAAGCCCAATGTACAAGTCAATAATGCAAGAAAACCAAACTAGGTCATTTTACCTCTTAAATCACTTTAGTTTCTTACTACCACTTTAACACAAGGTACAAGCACTTAATGCATGACTCCTAAACCCTAAACCTAAACCCTAAGTCATCCTAAAACCCTAATCTAAAACCCTAAAACCCTAATTTCATTTTAAACTTAAAACTAAACCCTAAATCTTACTCCCAAACCCTAAACCTTAATCCTAAACTCTAATCTTAATCCTAAACCCTAATTACCCTAATCATAAACCCTAATACATGTTTTAAAGACCAAAAACCCTCGAAAACCTAAACCACCCGTCACCCTTTTTCTTTTATTTTAACCCATTTAATCAAACAAGCACCTTAAGAAAGCATCCTAGCACCACCATGACGTCACTACCATGTCACAAGCAAGCAACCAAGCACCTCCATCACCTCCTTTGGCCACCAAGTTTGCATTGTAACCTCCTTGTCACCTTCTTGTATCTGAACCCCTTAAACCTCCAACACCTTGTATAGCTACATTTCTAGCTCA